>VDFB02231106.1:0-25588 GCA_007258455.2 Sequoia sempervirens | reverse complement strand
ATAGATTTGGGATTAATTTAGTATTTGCTAGTACAGAGGGAGAGGGAACCAATGTAAGATTCTTATCTATAAATTTATATAATTGTTGGGTATTTTTTGAAACAATGTAACTAAGAATGTATTTTTTTCACCAAGAGGAATTGATGGGTTCTAGCCTAGTGACTCAAACCTTAGCTCTTTCACAAGGTGAGCACCACTTATAACCTCTTGAGGAAACAAATTGTGTCCAAAACTAATGACCAAGTCAATTCAGATGGATAAAATTGATCTTGAGAGATACATGGTGTAACTAAGAAGGTATTCCTCATATTTTCTATTTATTATATCATGGATGCCTTCAATTTTAATGTATTATCCTTTGTGAAGATTGTGAATATTTCATTTGTTAAACTAAGGGAGAAAACCCACTACATCAGTTTGGTGTCAAAGCAATAAGAATATCCATGATAGATGGAATAACTATGTGATATATTCCATTAATAGTAGGTAAGAAGACCCACAACTTAAATTGTGTCTAGTGGGTCCAAGTTGTTTGAAGAGTATAACACTTGCTGAGACCATCACATGGACTATTTCTAGTTGAATGATTATAAAATTTTGAAAATTGTATCAAGGACATGTGATGTACAAAAGTTTTAATTAGAACTATTTGGAATTGTCTAGAGGTTGAATAATAACTCAATGTTTTTTGCAAGTTGTTTGCAAATGATTACTGTTAAAGGGTGTGAGAGGCTCAATTGCCTCTACTTGAAAGCTTTTCAATGGTTGGAAAGTGTTTTGGGTATGTAAGACCCCGCTTCACATGTGAATAATACAATCTTAATTTTTCTATATTTCTCCTAAATAGATGCTTAGATATATTTCAGAAAATGCAGTGTGATTATGTAACATTGTACTCGTATTTCATTTTGACATGTTTTATTATCATTGCCATGAAAGTAAATAGGCACTTGTAAACTGTGAATATGAATTGGAATTTTAGTGAAATTGTTGTACAATTAAATCTTACTTCAGTTACCAAATTAATGTGACATATGAATGTTGCTTATGATTTCATTGGTAATGTGCAGGAAAGAAAGAGCGCCAATGTGAGAAGGGAAAACCAGTGAGAACAAAATCGAAAGACATCCTCTAGTGGTTATGTATTGGATTTCCTTATTTTGGAGCGTAGGAAGAAATAAAATTGTTATGCTTATTCTTCTGGGTTGAAAGGGTATTAATTGTGTGTCATGGGAGATGTAAGTTTGGGTTAAGGATAGAAACCCTTGTATCTAAGTGTGAAGCTCGGATGGAACTTTAAGTGGGTCTTTAAAGTGGATTTTTGGTCAATTTCTTGGGTTGGGATGCATAAATAAACCCCCTAGGGTCTAAACCATGATGGTATGGGTCAAGTGGGCATGCAATAGGGCCCTAAGGACATGATTTGACTCCTGAAAAGTCCTCATAATGAGGAGTGACGAATTTTGAGTAAAAGATGGAGTGAAAAGATTGAGGGGTTGTCCAAGTGCATGTACCCCTCTTAAAGAAGGAAAAGACCCTCATTGATGAAGGAGGTACATTCACACCCCCTCCATCCAAGGGTTACAATTTGTGAGATTTCTATATATTGGGGGAGGAAGAAGGAGTGGGGTGTTACCCACTTCTCCTCTTGGAGAACTTGAGTGAAGATGGCTTGCTTTGGAGAGGAAGGATGGATACAAGATTTTAGTCCCTTCATCTAAAAGAAAAGATAAGTTCTTCCTTTTCCATTTTCCCTTGTTTCTTGGTTGTAAGGAGGTGACTTATTGTATGGATCATGTTTGAAAATAGAAAGTAGAGAACCTAGATGTATGCAAATTGTGCTATGTTAGTTTTATATCCTTGTAAAAAATGAGAAAAGACTGGCCATTGATCATTTTGGGGCTAAAAGAGTTCCTTGCTCGGGGGTATGGCTAGAGCCCATGAGGCTCCATGACGCCATTACGGTAGGGTGGAGAGCAAGTCATTATTCAATTGTGTGGTATTCAAGGTAGTATTAAATATTTCTTGTAACATGGAAGGCTTTGACATTACATTTGTATTTTGTTGCAATGGAAAGAGGAAGTATCTATGGGATTCTACAAAGGAATGTATTAAGTCTGTATGTGGTGATAAAACTATGGTTGTGTAGTAGTATGAAGTATGGTTATTCTGTTACTAAGCACAGTTTGTGACTATTTATGTTGTATTAGAGTTTATTTTCAAGGAGGAACAAAGCATTGTTCTATGTTTTGTGATGGAAACAGATTATGAATGCAAATATGTATTATTAGAATGGAAAGCAAGAAAGAGAACATTTGGAAATCATTACTTCAAATTAGTGTAGCTTAAAAAAAAAGTTCATTACATTCATAGGGATTATGGGTTATATACATCAATTTAGCTTTGTATGGCTTGTAAGTTAACTCTACATATCACTTTCCTAAAATATAAAACTGTTGTTGTCTAGATCATTGTGTAAGTAGTCATTTGGGAGTTTCGCTTGGAACAAATAAGTAGTAGCAAGGATTGTTATTTTATTCTGAAAAAGGTAATAAGTATGTTATTTAAAGTGAGAGATGATCATGCTGTTAAAAAATGAGGCTGCAGAACTTATCTAATTTTATCATATGTTACTCTGTCATGGCTCACACTTATAGGATAACCGACTTAATATTTTAGCAGATATATGTTATGAATTAGAAGGGGGTGTAATGGGAACTTGTTATAACCATGAATAGCATCTTGCATAGTTCCCATAAAGAAAGAAAATGGTATATCTCCCCTTGAAATTTAATTAAAATAAAATGGACGTAATCAAATCTGCCTCAGAATAGAGACACCAAGGATTGACAATTAAGGATATAGTTCATTCTCTGCATATATATTAAAACATAGAATAGCCCATAAGTAGATATAGGGAACCATCCCTTTGGTAGTTGCATCTATGCAATCATAATGGAAGTAACTATTCCATCAATATTGTGTAGTCTTCTCTTTTATCTACAAAACTATAGGCTTTAAGAAAACAAAATAACAATAATAAATGAGGAAAGTACTGACTATTTCTTTCTCCTTCAGTTGTTGTCGGCTGCTTCACTTATCCTGGCCCCTGCAAGATTGATAGTGAATGGATAATCTAAAGCAAAGAGTAATAGTATTAAACATTAATCCTATATATATTCATTTCTAAACATTTTAAAAAAACAACAACAACAACAAAACCTAAAATTTTAAACAGTCAATCCCATTCTTTAACTTCGCCCTTTCTTCATGGGTGATCTGACCCTGCGAGAGAACAAGGAAGGCAAAAAAATAAAAATAAAAATTGTTGGGTAGGAAAACAAAGAAACCATAAATAATATGCATTGACCACTCTTCTCGATGCATGGTGTGGTCCAGAATTGCCATTATTTTCACTAATCTTTGAGAGCTGGTTTAACAGAACAAATACACATTTTCTCATATGCATTTGTAATCAGTAGTGCCCAGGGGAGCATATGTAGGGTACCACCATGTAAAGGCCAACTGCACAAATCTAAACTTCTTTAACAAATAAAAAAAGAAAACGGAAGTGATGCCTGCAAGAGTCACTATACTAGAAATCGTACCTTCATGTGCAATGGGTATGCCGAAGATGTGTGAAAGGTCAATTAGAAAAATTCTAATCTATTTTTCTTAGGTGGATTGGTAGGGAATTTATCAAATGGTGTTATTTTTGCAACAAAGGTCTTAATGGAGAATTGAAAGCTTCAAATCAGCTATGTATCTGCTTTCAGGGATATAAACACGATTAAAACAAAACCTCTGAATTAGAAAGATAATTAGTCTCCATCTCCAAAAAGCTCATGTTATGTTTACAATAGGGAGAGAGGGAGAGTGGGGAAGTGATAGGGATAGAAAGAGGGAGAGAGAGAGAGGGGGGGGTAAGAAGATAGAGATAGAGAGGAAGATAAAGATGGGGATGGGGATGGAAATGGAGGAGAGGGATATGGAGAGAAGAGGGAGAGATAAAGAGAGAGATGAAAGAGAAATATATAGAGAGAAAGAGAGAGGGAGAGAATGTAAGAGGGATAGATAGAAAGATAAAGATAGAGATAGGAAGTGATAAATAGATAGAGGTAGAAAGTGATGGAGAGATAATGAGATAGAGATAGACGGAGAGATGGAAGAAGAAATATGGAGAGATGAGAGGCAAAGAGATATAAAGGTATAGGAAGAGGGAGACAAATAGATAGATGTATGGATAAAGAGAGGGGGACATGTGTGGAGATAGAGGGGTAGAGAGGAAGATTGAGATGGAGATGAAGATAGTGGGAGAGAAATAGTGGGAGAGAGATAGTGAGAGACGTAGAGGGAGAGATAAAGATAGAGGGAGAGGGGGGTAGAGAGAGGAAGAGATATAAAGATATATAAGAAGAGAGAGGGAGAGATATAAATTGTGAGATAGAGTGATAGAGAGACATATATGAAGATATAGAGAGGGGGAAAGGGAGAAAAAGATAGACAAACAAACAAAAAGAGATGGATAGAGGGAGAGAGAGAGGGAGAGAGAGGGGGAGAGAGAAAGGAGGGATAGAGACATATGGGAATAGAAAGACAAAGATATAAATATATGGGAAGAGAAAGGGAGAGAAATGTAGAGATAGAGATAGATAGGGGAAAGGGAGGGAGAAATAAGGAGTGTCTGTGTATATGAGTGAGACTGAGAGAGATATGGAGAGAGATAAAGAGGGAGGGAGAGAAATAGATTGAAGAGAGGATAATTAAAGAGATATAGAAAGAGGGAGTGATAATGAGAGAGGCCCCCAGAGATATATGGATATAAAGGAGATATAAGGATATATAGAAAGGAGAGATAAAGAGATAGCAATCATATCTTGGAACATGCAATGGGTACGTCAAAGGGGTGTGGTAGGTCAATTAGGATTTTTTGGTCTCCATTACCAATAGGCTCATTCTATGTTTGTAATAATGAAAGAGGAGAGATAAAAGGGGAGAAAGCGAGAGAGAGAGGGGTAAGGAGATAGAGATAGGGGATAAAGATAGAGATGGAGATGGAGATGGAGAAGGATATGGATATGGAGAGGAATGAGAGGAGAGGAATAAATAGAGATGGAAGAGACAAATATATAGAGAGGGAGAGAGAGGGAGAGATATAAATATAGAGGTAGAAAGTGATATATAGAGAGAGGGAGAAATATAGGGTTAGAGAGAGATGGATAGATAATGAGATAGAGATAGAGGGAGACATGGAAGAATAAATATGGAGAGATAGAGATATAGATATATATAGGTCTAGGAAGAGAGAGAGAGAGGGAGAGAGAAGAGGGGGAGAGAGGAGAGAGATAGGTGGAGGAGGTAGAGAGAGAAGAGGGTGAGAGAGGGAGAGAGATAGGTAGAGAGGTAAAGAGGGAGAGAGAAGAGGGGAAGAGAGGAGAGATAGGTAGAAGAGGGAAAGAGAGAGAAGAGGGGGAGAGAGGGAGAGAGGGGGGAGGAACAGTGCTCAATATAGAGAGGGAGAGGGAATGGGAAAGGGAGAGAGGGAGAGTTATATATAGAGGGTGATATAGATAGACAAAGGGATATGGAGAGAAGAAGAGAGGGAAATAGGGAGATAGATGTAGACAAAGATATGACTAGAAAGAGATAGAGAAGTGAGATAAAAAATAGAGAAATATAGATATAGAGTAGGAGAAATGGAGAGAGATGGGGTGAATGAGAGAGAGGGGATAGAGGGGGAGATTGACCTAGTGTTTCTCACCTTTGGGAGTCTTCAATTATGCCATGTCGTTGTTTTTCTTTTACCTATACTTGTTTTGGTTTAGTTTCAAATTTAACCTTATGATCATGCAAATACTATTTTGATTATATGCTCTTGAATGTTGATATCCTTTGAAGTCAATTCGTGTATAATTCCATACAACCTCATACCCTTTAATGAATTTTGTGAATTGATATTCACATGCTATTATATGCTCTTGAATGTTGATATCCTTTGAAGTCAATTCATGTATAATTCCATACAACCTCATACCCTTCTAATGAATTTTGTGAATTGATATTCACATGCTATTATATGCTCTTGAATGTTGATATCCTTTGAAGTCAATTCGTGTATAATTCCATACAACCTCATACCTTTCTAATGAATTTTGTGAATTGATATTCACATGCTAAAATGAATGTTCAAAGATATATTTGATGTATTTTATATAGATTTATTAAAGATATATATGCTAATTAAAAATAAATGAGAATTGACATGATTATGTTAATTTAATTGGCACATCTTTCGTGCCAATGACCAACTTAAGTAAGAAATATAAAATTTATATATTATATTATATTTAATATCTATATATTAATTATTTAATTATGTATCTCTTTGATAAATCAAATACATGTTATAATTATATTAGTCGATATATGACTAACCCCTCTCTAATTAATTCTTCTAACTTTGTATAGATCAATTTAAAATAATATACTATATATATAATTAAATTAAACTAAATAATATATATTATATAACATAAAATAATCATTATAATACTAATACTAATACTAATTTATTTAAAATAACTAAAATACTAATTTATTTAAAATAATTAAAATATTAGTTATTTTAAAATAAATATATAATTATATAGATTTAATAAAATAATATTAATAATTATAATACTAATTTATTTAAAATACTAATCTTAATCTTTACAGCCGTGCACATAACATCTTAAATCATTTAGGCAAGTGAACTGTTTGACAGAATACTTGAAAAAAATATCATCACATGGACTGCAACGATTGCGGGATATGTACAAATTGGATTTGTTGAAAAGGCTGTACAAACTAACAAGCAAATGCAATTGGAAAATTCCATGTACAACCTTCGCCAGTATCCTCCCTACCTGTACCAAAATGGGGGTTTTGGAACAGCTCTATGTTTTAGAAAAAGACACTAATGTTTTGCAGCCATAATCAGGCCAGCCTAGTTATGGCGCCAGTCATTCAAACTACCCATTTTAGACGTGCAATAAGTGAGTTTGAAATCCTTGCTGTTAATTGGGAATTTATTTCTAACATGTCTTTTCATTTAAAATTATTACCAAGTGTGGCAGTTGAATCGTAGACCTGTTTGAGTGCAATAATAGTTTCCGTATATTTCCAGTAACAAAAAATATTTATATCACCATCAATACTTATATTATATAATGGTAAAAAAGTTATTAATAATAATAGAAAAGGATTTTTAATATTGCATATTAAAAGTAATAATATTAAAATAAATTAAAAAATACTAGTATCAATATTACTCACAAGATAAAATATTAATTTGGAGAGAGTGGCCTTATTCATATTATAATTATTAAATTAAAGGATAATATTAGTATGAAGGTTGTTGATCAATAATAATTTTATTATGCTGCATATTAAATGAAAATAGTATATCAACTTCAGTAGTAATTTCAAGGTCAATGTTTACGACAAATGGTGAATAATATCATTAACTTGAGGTTAGTAATAGATGAGATTTGAATACTTGAATGAACAATAAATAAAGCTATTAATATCTTGAGAAATATGAATGTTGTATATATTGGCAATAAAAAAAAGAATATAATGTTAAATTTAGTACTAAGATAAATATTAATATGAATGCTAGTTAGGATAATAACAATTACAATATCAATATTATTATTAAAATAAATAGTAATACTATTAAATATAAAGCTAATATTATAGAGAGTAGAATTGATATTAACACTCTTTTTAATAATAGTGAATAATAGTATTATCTGAAACATTTAGAATTGGAGATAAGATAAATGTTAAATTATATTAATATTAATAATAAATAGTAATATTGATATTTGTCATAATAATTATAGTAATGGCAGTCATGTTGATTTAATGAGTAATTAATATTGGGAAATATAAATATAAATAACAAAATAAATTATTTTTTTAATAATAATAAAAGTATCATTGGGAAAACTATTCCTCTCACTAGTGTTAAATGTGGATTGCATGAAAGTAGGTGACATAATAATAAAATGAGTACAACTATGTAGAATATGTTAACCTTACCTCAATGTCAATTATAGTTGTGACACACATTTGTCACTTAATTCTTATCACACTAGTAATAATTTTGAGGAAGTATAGTTATGTTGAAATCAATAGGTTATTAATAGTCACGTGAATGTTAAAGCGAATTGGTGAAGTATCATTACGGAAAGAACAATATGAACATTAACATTGGAACATGAACCTTACAATTGTAAAAAGTAATGGTGTTATGAGCTAAATAGTTGAGAGTTAATGGTGTTTTTTTTTATGTTCTCAAAAACAAAAAAATAAATAAAATTGGTTGGGTTTTCTAGCAAAAATTACTGGGCATGACAGGGTAACTTTGATCAAGTAAAAATTGATGCCGATGGATGTAGTCAACTTGACGAGCTTAGTCTTGATAGACTCAACTATCTACAAATATTAATGATTAATTAATGTAAAGATTTGAAATGTGTGTTAGAAATTGTGTTAATGATCCATTGTTATATTTTATTTTGTCTTATTTTATTACTTATATATTTTAAAAAATATAAAACATTGAAAAAATCTAAAAACCAAATTTTAATATTGACCAACCATTATAAATACTTTTGTTTAATATAATTAATGTTTTGTATTAACACAAATGATAATGTAATGAATTAAACAAATGAGTTGAAAAAAAGAAGAATTCAAAAGCCAAGAACCCAAATCATAAATCTAAGCATTTACAAGACACGTCTATCACAAAAAGATAATTAAAAAGGAAAAATACCATCTCAAAATACATAACTTAATGTTCATATCAACAAAGACAATTACAAAGAAAATTATAGCCATCCATGTACTTCTACTTCTGATCTCTTCACATGACCTTGAAATTTAGCAAGTCGTGAATTCTTGAGACATATCAAGAACATTAACATTGATGTACAAAAGGAAAAGTCAAAGATTATAAATATGACAAGAGTTACAATATAAAAGGGGAAGACTTTGCACCTTAGGAATAATTCCTAGTACATCAAATGATTTCGGACCCACAATATGGTTAGAGGTTAAGGAATTCCTAATAAATTAAATGATTTCAAACCCACAACATGGTCAGCTCGGTTAAGGCTCTTTGCTCCATGTAGTAAGCAAAAGGTATCAGTAGAGGAGGGGAAGGTGAGGTTTAATGATGGCCTCCAATGGAATTGATTTAGGCATTGTGATTCCAAGCCCCTCTGTCATGTCAATTACAATGCCCTCTGGAGTAAACCACTCAAAGCTCTGAAGTAGACACCCCAATGTATAGGTGACCACAATCAATGCTACTAAAGACATGCCTAGGCATATTTTTTCTCCCTAAACCATTTCAAAGTCCCCTATTGAGAAAACATTCTAGATCAAATTTCATGGGGCATTCCAGACAATCGCATCCCTTTGAATTGCCCAAACAATAAAATATCATGAAAATTCCATGAGTGCCCAACTAAACTCAGAATCTATTTCAGCAAATGATCAAGGTTTTGAGCTTAATTACAAGTTAATAAAATAAATATGAATTTGAAATTTATGTCATTCCAGAAAATATCCAAATGGTTAGCTTACTACAAGTTAGTAGATAAAAAATGAACTTAAAATTTATTGCTATGATTTTAGGACATTTGTTAAAATATAATCTTTGTGGTCCAAGGTCAGGCCCAAAGGCTTACGCGAAGAGGCACCTCTTATAGGAACTCTATTAACATCGGTTTATCTATTGACCCTATAAATAACAATATGTGTATGTGTGTTAATTAACACATTATAGTTCAAGTTGAACCAAGGGTTTTTCATGTTTGAACTAATGGCTCCTAAGTAGCTTGTTTTGATTGTACTGATATTTGCTTCATTTTGTTAAAGTAATGGTGCCACCCTTGTTGAATCTACTTGTGAGTTGGCTCCTGATCGTAAATTTTGTGAATCCACTCTCTATGCAAATTCAAGATCAACACAAGAAAGTCCTAAAGATATGAATCAAATTACTATCAAGAGGATCATAGCTTAAGCAAATACCATTCAAAAACTTATTCCTATCACATTTGGTGACTCTCAACAGAGAAAAGTGTTACAAGATTGCAACCAACTATACGATCTTTTTGTGAACTATTTGACAAATGATCTATCAAAATTGAATGAAATCTCTTCACAATCAAGGCAAGTAGTGGATGTTCAAAGTTACTTGAGTTCAGCCTTGACCAACTAGGTCAACTACCTGGACAAGCTCAAAGAAGCAAACGTAAACCTACACTCTTATTCTTTTTCCAATCACATATCTAACTACTCATACTCTATAAGTAGTCTTGGTTTGGCAAGAAAATATTAGATCAACAACATGGGCAAAAGAGTTCCCATTGGAAAAATCTTGATAGTTTCTTTCACAATTGCCTGCATATATTTTAGCTTTTGGATAGATCCGATTCCTCCATTAATCGGTCTTGTCCAACATATGTGTCAAGCTCTCAATGGGATTTTTTCAAAATGTTCAGGTGCTTCATCAAAGTTGACAATGCCCACTCGATGGCCATAAAAGATGTTTCAATACTTGCATTTATCATGCTCTACAAAACTAAAAGAAAAGTCTTGTAAGTACCATCTTAAAAATATTTTCACACATGCTGTCAAAATAACCTATGCCTTTAAAACATTGAATGAAATAGGTCAATGAAAACTACCAAAATCAAGTGGTCGAAGTTGTTTGAATTGTCTTGCATCCCTTTTCGTGCAATTTGAGTCATCGATCTAACAAGTTAGCTTTGCATTTTTCAAATAGGGTACGCCTTCGGCCTGAATTCAACCTAAATTAATAAAACTAGCAATCACACCTTGGTGTACAATGGGTATGCTGAAGATGTATGAAAGGTCAATTATGAAGATAATTAGGGATTGAAACACAACTTAAAGAAAACCTTTGAATTGAGAAGATAATTAGGATCCATTATCAAAAGGGTCATGTAATGTTTGTAATAGGGAGAGAGGAAGAGAGAGGGAGATATATGGATAAAAAGCGGGATAGATAGAGGGAGGAAGAGAGAGAGAGGGAGTAAGGAGATACACATAGGGGATAGAAATAGAGAGGGATATGGAGATGGAGATGGAGATGGAGATCTAGGAGAGGGATATAGAGAGGAGAGGGAGAGATAAATGTATAGAGGGGGAGCAAGAGGGAAATATAGAAAGATACAGATGGATATAGAGATAGAAAGTGATAAATAGAGAGAGGTAGAGAGGAAGAGATATAGAGCTAGAGAGATAAAAAGGTAGAGATAAAGGGAAATATGGAAGAATAAATAGGGAGAGATAGAGGTATAGAGGCAAAGAGATATAGGTATATAGGTCTAGGAAGAGGATGGAGAGAGAGAGAGAGAGAGAGAGAGAGCAACTTGACTTGTTTGTGACATCTCATAAATCTTACCAACAATCATATTACAAACAACCTAGCCTAAGGTTTTCATGGGGCAAAGCTCACTCTATATTTTTACTTTCCAATGCTTGAAGCAATGATTTTGTTTGCTTTGAAAAGATCTAAATTTACAATTGATTCTTCATAACTTATGACACCTTTAAAATCTTTAGGCCCCTTCTCCATTTAAGTAGAGGCACTTTTGGTACTTGTATCATTCCTTCACATGATGAACCATCTCCAACAATACATGACACAAAAGTGTCTTGAAAAAAAAACCTCTTTGAAAAAAAAAGGTCAAATATAATTTCTCTTTGAAAATAGGAGGAAACATGAGATTTATCTCTTTGATAGGATAACAAAGCAATGAGAAAAATATGATCAAATCATCAAACTTAAAGCATTAAGCTTCGTTTAGACTCTTGTTTGTATGAGAATCTATGAAAAGATTTGACCAATCTTGTTACAAAGATTATAATGTTTTCCAATCCAATGGTTTTCACTTTTTTTTCTTTTAGTGATTTTTTTTATTTGAAAAAAAATATAATCTTTTTAATTTTTTGTTAAATTTATAAATGTCAAATATCATAAATTTTGAAAAACAATAAACTAATAGAAATAAGAAAAATATAAATATATATGAAATTTAAATTAAAAAGTCAAATTAAAAATTACTAAAATGAATAAAATAAAAAACTAATAGAACTAGCTTAGATATCTTAAATACATCTATCTAAAATACACCGAGAAATATTAGTCTCGAGGCGCCTATAGTTTAATTGTTTTGGAGAATAGATAGGCGCCTCGAGACTGATATCTCTCAGCATATTTTAGATAGATGTATTTAAGATATCTAAGCTAGTAGCATCCACAATGCCACATGTAAAATAATCTTCATGTGCTATATCAAAAAATAATCTTCATGCTATATTTTATTAGTTAGCATACAATACTTTTTTACCTTTAATTTTTTTAAAAAATATATAAATCATAGAAAATATATCATTATATTTCTCTCTCAAGCTCTCCCTCTTTCATTGTCTCCCTATTTCTATCTCTATCTCTCCCTCTCCCTCTTCCTCTCTCCTTCCATCTCTCCCTTTACATATTTATCTCTCTATCTTTGTCTCTATCTCTCTCTCACCCTCTATGTCTTTCCCAAGTTATATTCATCTCTCTATCTTTCTTTTATATCCCTCTCCCCCTCTCTCCCTCTCCCTATCACTTCCTCTTTTTATATCTCTCTACTTCTCTCTCCTATCTCTATTTCTCTCCCTCCATCTTCCTCCCTCTCTATCTATTTATGCATATCTATCTCCCTCTCTATCTCTCTCTTACTCATATACACACACTCCTTGTTTCCCCCTCCCTATCTCTATCTCTATCTCTATCTCTTCATATTTAAATTCTTACATATCTCCCTCTATGTCTCTCATTATCTATCCATATCTCTCTACCTAGGCTATATAATTCTCTCTCTCTACCCCTCTCTATACATCACTTCTTATCTCTATCTTTATCTCTCTCTCTTTCCCCCTCTTTATATCCTCATATCTCCCTTTGTGTCCCTCTCTCTACATTGCAAACATAACATGAGACTATTGATAATGAAGCCTTATTATCTTCCTGATTCAGAGGTTTTATTTTAGTTGTGCACGAATCCTTGTAAGTAGATGCATAGGTTATTTGAAGCTACCACTTCTCCATTGAGACCTTTGTTGCACAAACAACATCAATTTCTAAATATCACTTCCTATTTCTATCTTTATCTCTCCCTCTCCCTCTTCCTCTCTCCTTCCATCTCTCCCTTTACATATTTATCTCTCTCTATTTTTGTCTCTATCTCTCTCTCACCCTCTCTATCTTTCCCAAGGTATATTCATCTCTCTATCTTTCTTTTATATCCCTCGCTCCCTCTCTTCCTCTCCCTATCACTTCCTCTTTCTATATCTCTGTATTTCTCTCTCCTATCTCTATTTCTCTCCCTCCATATCCCTCCCTCTCTATCTATTTATACATATCTATCTCCCTCTATATCTCTCTCTTACTCATATACACACACACTCCTTGTTTCCCCTCCCTATCTCTATCTCTATCTTTATCTCTATCTCTATCTCTATCTCTCCATATTTAAATTCTTGCATATCTCCCTCTATGTCTATCTCATTATCTATCTGTATATCTCTACCTAGGCTATACAATTCCCTCTCTCTACCCCTCTCTCTATATCACTTCCTATCTCTATCTTTATATATATATATATATCTCTCCCCCTCTTTATATCCTCATATCTCCCTCTGTGTCCCTCTCTCTCTATTGCAAACATAACATGAGCCTATTGGTAACAAAGCCTTATTATCTTCCTAATTCAGAGGTTTTATTTTAGTTGTGTTCAGATCCCTGTAAGTAGATGCATAGTTGATTTGAAGCTATCACTTCTCCATTGAGACCTTTGTTGCATAAACAACATCATTTTCTAAACATCACTTCCTATTTCTATCTCTATCTTTCCCTCTCCCTCTTCCTCTCTCCTTCCATCTCTCCCTTTACATATTTATCTCTCTCTATCTTTGCCTCTATCTCTCTCACCCTCTCTATCTTTCCCAAGTTATATTCATCTCTCTATCTTTCTTTTATATCCCTCTCTCCCTCTCTCTGTCTCCCTATCACTTCCTCTTTCTATATCTCTCTACTTCTCTCTCCTATATCTATTTATTTCCCTCCATCTCCCTCCCTCTATCTATTTATGCACATCTATCTCCCTCTCTATCTATCTCTTACTCAAATACTCACACTCCTTATTTCCCCCTCTTTATTACTATCTCTATCTCTATCTCTCCATATTTAAATTCTTAATATCTCCCTCTATGTCTATCTCATTATCTATCCATATCTCTCTACCTAGGCTATATAATTCCCTCTCTCTACCCCTCTCTATATATCACTTCCTCTCTCTCTCTCTCTATATATATATATATATCCTCATATCTCCCTCTGTGTCCCTCTCTCTTTATTGCAAACATAACATGAGCCTATTGGTAATGAAGTCTTATTATCTTCTTGATTCAGAGGTTTTATTTTAGTTGTGTTCAGATCTTTGTAAGTAGATGCATAGTTGATTTGAAGCTATCACTTCTCCATTGAGACCTTTGTTGCACAAACAACATCATTTTCTAAATGGCCTATCAATTGACTTTGTGTATACTACACAAATTTATGTAAAAAATAGACCAAAAAATTCCCTAATTGACCTTCCACACTTCTTCGGTGTACCCATTGTACACCAAGGTGTGATTGCTAGTATCTAATCTAACATATAAAAGAAAAATATACATAAACCATAGATTTTTGGTATATATAAAATAAATTATATTTATCTATATACCATTATTTTCCCCTTGATTAAGTATATCAATTATTTTAATTTATTTAAAATATTAATTTTAGAAAATGAAAAATAGTTAAAATTAAATAATTAAAATCATAGTGCAAAATAAAGAGTTTAAAATATTTTACTTTTTTACCTTTAAATTTTTTTTGAAAAATATACAAAGTAAAATTTATTTTATTTATTTAGAAATTAGAAAGTATAAATTCAAGTAAAATTTTATTTATACTTAGGCATTAGAATTTACTTTTTTACTTTTAAAAACATTGAAAAAAATACAAATCATAGAAAGTAAAATTTATTTTTTATTTATTTAGAAAATTTATAAATTATAGAAAGTAAAATTGAAGTAAAATTTTATTTATGACTTATAAATTAGAATTTACTTTTCTATCTTTAATTTTTTTTGAAAAATATACAAATCACAAAAAGTAAAAATTAAATGCACATACTTACTTATCATTTAAATTTTTCTTGCTTCTCCAATTAATTAAATTTATTAATTGAATGCATAGTTATTTTTTCCTTTCTTCTTCCTCTCTATATTTATATAAATATTTTTGGGTGATTCATGTTTCTTTTAATTTATATTTGTCCACTATTTATTGTTTTATATACCTTCTTATTGTTATTAATTTAATACATGTCGACCTAATTATAAATTAACAATTTAATAAACATATATAATTAATAAAATCATAATATTATCAAATATAAAATTATATAAATTAATTAAAAATTAAAAATTAAAACACTGACTATAAATTAATAAAAGTGGTGGTAATGGGAGAGCAGTTAAAATGGAGGATATCATTGTTTTTTTTAGAGTAGGAGCAAAAACAGCAAAAAGGCAAAAACTGCGAAAACGAGTGAATAAAAAATAATAGGAAACCTTACGCGGGCAGAAATGATGACGGCGAAAAGTGATGAACGAACCAGATCCATTCAGTCGTCTTGCATTGATACGGAGGCTGGAATAACCGTAGATCTGCAAAAATAAGACAATAGGCTCAATAAGCGAGGCAAAAACAAAAAGCACACTTTATTAAAATATGAATTAGAGGTGTCTTTAAAACAGCAGAAACAACTGCTTTGAGTTTGCAGTACTCCAGTAACTCAAATATGAATTGTGAGTCTTCTGTTTGTGTTTCTGTACTTACCTCTGTTCTATGTCCATTAGTTATTTGAGAGTGAATTCAGTCCAGCTATTTGAGAGTGAATTCAGTCCAGCTAAGAGGTGTGTAAGCTGAGCTTTTGATAGCTCAAAATGAATTACTTTAGCAGGGATGTGGGGCATCTGTTCTTTAGAATTTCCTTCTGAGATTAACTTCCATTTGGGTCTGTCAAAGAGTGGAAAATTTGTAAGAATCTATGCATTTAATGTTAATTACATCCTACAATAAAGTCATGGATTATGGTGGAGAAATATGATGTGAAGAGGTTGATGGTTCTATCTTTGTGCGGATGTAAAATATGAAACGGGTTATAAGTAATAAGCTGCTTTTCTGTTCTTTCTATTGTTGTATTAGCGTTTATATTATTTTCATGTTTAATAGTCAGGGTGGGGTTTATGGGGCTTTTATTTTGAAGGTGTAGCGATCATATGAAGTAAAACAAAAAAATGTTATAGTATTAATTAATCCTTAGTTTTTAGTTTGAAGATTTGAGCTGGTATATTTGGGATGAAGCTACATATAGTCCCACTGACTACACCTTTTTTCTACAATTTTTCAATCATTTGAAGTTTTTGTTTTAGATAGTATATATATTATTTCTATCCTATAGGTTTATTTCACTTCTTACAATTTATGCACTACTTATATTATATAGGTTTATTTGACTTCTTTTTCTTTGCACAGATTTTGTAAGAAGCCAACTAAACTTATACAATAGAAATAGTGCATATACAATCTGAAACACAAAATAAAATAATAGAAATCAAAGATAATATGCAGTATTTTTACCTAGGATTATTTTTTTGGGTAAAAAATCCAACATATATATTTTTTTTATTGTTTTTTTTCATATAACAGGGGTGTCCCTGCGGCCCAGCCCAGTGATCCAGCAGTATTTTGGGTACCTGGGGCAAGACTAGTCCCCTGCGGGTGAGATCCCCCAAGAATCCTCTTAAACTGCCCATAAGAAGTCCCACCTCTTAAACCCGAGAGCGGAGTTGAACTATTTTTTTTCAATTTGTTACAAAAACTTAATCATTCTCCAATATAGTAATGAATCTCTTTTACTCCACCCTTAAGCATGTGTGGATATAAGTAAGTACATGGAAAGTGGTTTTACATATTGCATAAAATCAAACATAAGATAAACATGAATGATTTAATGCATGGACTAAAACAGAAAATACCCATTCTTACTATTAAACATGAAAAATATATAAAAATCTCATCCTTATTATTAAACATGAAAAATATACAATACGCAATTTTTTTTATCAAATATAATTAAATTAACACCTCTCCCACAATAATGCTTGTTAAGACTACTTTCCAAACCCAATCTAACACCTAAACCTAGCGTTGAATCTATTTCTTTGCTTGGAAATTATAGATTAATACACAACTATCATTTATCTTTTCTGGCATTGTTTAATAGTGTTTTCCCCTTCATAATGTGTATAGAATTGAATTAAGAACTTTCAAATGAAAGTTGTCTCTTGCACAAGTTATTATTGTGATGAAATTGATACTTATTTTATTCTTTTATGGTAGTTGTGATTATAAGGTCCTATACTTGTTATGAATTAAAATTTTTAAATTATATTTGAAGCTGATTAACATCTTTTTTAAGTAGATGTATTAGTAAATAAGATGAATATTTTTTAGATCTAGTAGTATTTATTTTTGGAAATTAGTTTATTGGTCATATGTAGATAAAATTTAGTATAGATATTTTAAATATATTTATTAAAAAATACTGAGAAATATTAGTTTTGAACTATTTTATTCACTTAAAAATATTTTAATTTTGATTAATAGTAAAGATGAGTTATTAAAAGGAGTCAAACTCTCATCTATAAAGTGAGAAAGATAAAACAAGGAAGCTCAACAAAATAACAAAGAAGCAACAACAAACAACCAGTACAAAGGCTGCAATACGATAACATACAATCAGCAAAGGAGCTGAAAGCAACATATCTAAGGTGTACAACCCATGGACCAAAGGAAGTCAATTGAATCAAAGTGGTTTGAGACTGAAATGCTTTAAGAAACACTGAACCTTATCCATGGAACAAAAGTCCTTCTAATTGTTCTCCCTTATTTAAGTGTTCCTCTCAATTTTGAAGGATTTGAGGGATCAAAAGAACTCACTAATATTTCCCCTTCTTAAAAATGTTAGACAATCTCCACAACTCATTTCTGAGATCAAGACAGAAGAATCTTGAATTTCACCCAAACACATACTTTTCTTACATTAACCCTCTATAATCCTCCTTAATGTTACTTTAGGGATGTTACATTGGAGATAAAAGGTATCTTCTTGTGCCTTTTAAATCCATTGTTTAGTGTTTATAAAATTTGTCTTGCTGCAATTATAGGAAGGTCTACTTTTAAAGCTTTAGCAAATGAATTATGGAGATCATGCGTTCCTGCCGGCTTTTGCCTGAGAAAGATGTTTGTGCAGATTATGGGCTCTTTGAAATTAGACATGTAGTACTTGTCCTTTGATACTAGTTCATGTAATCATTAGATTGTAAACTTACAAAAACTAGCTGTTTATATGGTTCCAAATGATTATATCGTTACATGTGGATTGAAATCTAATTTTCTTGTATTCTTCATAATGAATAACAAAGAGATTCATATACTAAGTTTGAAGTTTCCCTCATCGTCATAGTTATGGATGGTAGAAAACTGCTTTACTTGTATTCTATTGATTGGAAATTTTCATATTACCTACAAAATAATGTAAACTAGACACTACAGAATGAGGTTGCATCTTGGTTTGCTTAAAATGAATGGTGAAGTTCTATATTTTCTCTTGAATTTCTCTGAAAGGATATATCGTTTTCATTTGAATTTCAGGAATTGGATTCAAGAGTGTTTTCTTGGTAACAAATCAGCCTTATATTTTCAGCAACGGATATAAAATTCGATTCAACGAAATCCCTCCACCTGGGGTCAAAATTGGGTATATAGTTCCAGAGTGGATCGACAAGCCAAATATTGAAGATCTCAAAATGGTCTATAGTAGCCAATGCCAAGGTGAACTTCCCAATACTGTTATAGTTCTCCCTTTACGCCCCGAGAAGGTGGAAGGGGTGAAGGACCAGCTTGCTAACATACATCCAGAAGTAATTTTGTTCATGTCCAAAATTAAAAAACTCTCCGTCCGTGAAGATGGCCAAAATCAGAATCCGCGGGTGAATGCAGTCTCTGTGTCCCAGGAAAGAGCATTTCAGAATGTGAAGAATGAGGGAAGTGAATCATTTATTCTCCATCTATCGGCAGAGGAAAATGGGAAATCGAATGGAGAATGCAGTTATTACATGTGGAGGCAACGATTTCCAGTGAATTCGAACAACCGAATAGAGGAGAGAAGAGACATTGACAATTGGGTGATAACACTTGCTTTTCCTCGCGAAGATCGAGTTACCACAGGCAACAGGGTAGGTGCTGGTATTTATGCATTTCTTCCCACAGAAATAGTCACTGGATTGCCCTTCATAATTCAAGCAGATTTTTTGTTGGCGTCCTCGAGGGAAAGTATTCTTTGGGACAACAAGTGGAATCAAGGGATACTTGACTGCATTCCCTCAGCATTTTGTGAAGCTTTCCTTGCTCTTGTGAAGAGTGTGAGAGGGGCTCCTCCCTCTGCGAGATCATATTGCTTCAGATACCTCCCCATTAGTTTTCCCTATTATCTGCAGCTAAGAGGAATTCGGGAAGGAATCCAAGCCAAGCTCAGGACAGAAAAAGTCATCTTATGTGAACCTGAAAATGCTTACTGCATGCCCATTCGAGCTCGCAGAATACTTCCAGGCTTTAGAAGCATATTAGAAGAAGCAACCGAAGAAGGCCTGGAAAAGCCCAGTGCTCTGTTGTCTACTGGAGTTTTCGTAATACACTCTTGCCTTGACAACTCAAGTTCTCTGGATTTCTTGGGCGTGGGATATGTGCCCAATGACTGGTACTCCATATGTATTCGAAGTACGCCTGGTTGGCTTGCAAATTTCTCTGAGGATTTATATGTGAAACTCCTTTGCTTTATTGCTGATGCTTGGAATGGAGGAATTCCAAGCTCTCTCCGGCAATTTCCTCTTTTTAAGTTTGACAATGGTTCCAATGGTGTAGGGTGGGCAAGTTTGTCGGATATATCTACTAAGGGAAGAAAAATATACATTTCCTCGGAAGAAAGAGATATTGCATGGTTGACAAGGTGGAGCAAAGAGATGGGAAATGCTCCACATTACAAATTCATGCCAAATGCAACACAGATGGCCGTGCAGAGTTTGGGCTATTATGAACAGTCAAGATTGCGGAAATGGCTAGATCGATATGCTAAGATCACTGAACTTTCTGTTTCAAGTTTTTGTAAGCAGCTTCTGGAAGAAGTTAAGACATCTAGAAGTAAGGAATTCATAATCCGTGTGGCTCAGTTTTTGCATTTCTCGTCTGTCAATGGTTATATGAATTCAACAGAGGTGCTCACTTTGTGCAAGGAATTGCCTGTAGTCAGTGATTCGGGATCCATAGTAAGTAGTTGCAAAGCTAAACTTGTGCCTCCATCTATGGGCAAGTGGCACCAGCTAATAGGAAACAATCCATGGGCTGCAGAAGGGATTGTTACACTGTCGCCTGCTTACATGAAAGCAAATGCCGGTGGACTAAGAGGAGGAAGGGAAGATGAACTGGAGTCGTTTATGAGAAACGGGCTTGGAGCAGTGGACATTCCCAAGCTTAAACCCCCCAATGCTCGATTGCCTGCAGTTTCCTCTCCCATCAGAGAAGATCAAGCTGTTCTGCTGTTAGAGTGGATTCACGATTTGACTGCGGTCTGCAATGAGTCCCTTCCCCACAGATTTCAAAGTAGTATCATGGAAGGAAAATGGCTAAAAACGCACCGAGGGTACGAGTCTCCAAATTTATCTTTTTTGTACAATACTGAATGGTCATCGGCTGGTGTAGAGTTAAACGACCTTTCTTTTATAGATTGTAGTTTCTATAATAAGAACATGAATAAATTCAAGAGTGTCCTCCAACGAATTGGGGTGGTTGTTGAGTTTGGAATGGGATGTGAAGTAGTTGCCGAAATGGTTCAAACCCACACAGATTTCGAAGTCATAACAAGGCTTTACAAATATCTTCATCGTTTCCATTGGCGGCCTACTTACTCGACCTCGATCAAAATTTGGATTCCACACAGTGATGGACTTGCAGGTGAGTGGAAGGATTCAAAAATGTGTGTAGTTCATGATGACAATGGCCTCTTCTATGGCAGGTTACAAATTCTGGAAAGGTTGTATGAAGACGCACTACTTCCCTTTTTTTCTAGCAATCTTGGTGTGCCTCTATATCCCAGGATTGAGGACTACTGCAAATTGTGGCTGGACTGGATAAGGAGTAATCATGTAGTAACTGAGCCCGGATGCTGTTCAGTTTGGAGGAATATTCTAAAGCACTGGAGTCAATCCCGTTCAGCTATAAAAGCAAAGTTAGGAAAGCAAGGTCTAAAGTTCCCAATTTACACAAACGGTGGACAAATCCAATTATGTGTGCCTAATGAAACCTTTATTCCTGATGACCTTTCATTGAAAGAATTATTCACAAAATCATCTACAAAGATCAAATTTGCATGGTATCCTAACCCTTCGGATCCTCAAATACCATTGGACCTATTGTTCTCAATGTACGAGTCTCTTGGAGCTCGAAAAATATCACAAGCAGTAGAGAAAAAGGAGCTGTCTGTTTCAAGTGACATTTCTTTGCACAAACTTCAAGCAGGAGAAGGTTTGTTCAAAAAAGGTCTGTATATAATTATCCTTGGATATCTTGCATATCCATGCTTAAAAATGTCAGCAGATAAAAGACATGAAATTGTGAGAGCTCTTTTGGAGTCTTCAGCTTATGAAGCCGCTAAACCCTTTGCAGTCATGTACACTTTGACAATAATATCTGAAGATGATGAAACAGAGCACATTAAAGTGGCTGCACACTCTCTTGTGCGTTGGGAAAAAGATAGCAAGAGAATCTTGGTACAGAAATCTGATCCACACAACAAAAAGGCAAAGGTGTCCTTGGCAACTGAATTTGCTGAGGTAGTCTCAAAAGGTCTATTAACAGAACATCCAGATCTTGTTGCAGATTTATGTGAGATGTTGAAGCTTGGGTGCATCTTTGGATTTGATACTGACGTAGTCAATGATATTCTTCAGCATAAAAACCTCCAACTTTTTAAAGAAGACGAGAGTTTCCTTTCAAATTTTTTTCCAATTGAAGATTCTCTTGGGCTATATCAAACAGAAAAACATCAAGGATCTTCTAGTTGCAGAAGTTCTGGGACATCAGCTGGGCCAGCTAAGTCACCAGAGAGTTTTGGGACATCAGCTGGACCAGCTCAGTCACCAAAGCAGTTTTTACCTGATTTTGTAGAAGGATGGGAGAACAGATTGCAAATTTTTAGGCAAGCAGTTGAGAATATTAAAGACTGCACACCCAGTTCTTTGAAAATGAAGCTGGTGAGAATGTTATTCCATTCAGGATCATCAGATGAACAACAACCAGAAAGCGGTTCAGGTCTCCATCTTATGAAGGTGACGGGGGATGCCTGCCTTAAAATGCTCATTGTTTCAGAAGTTCTGGGCGCCGATGAAAGCTGTCAAATGATGCCATTTAAACTGGAAAATTTGCTGGGTGATGAAGTTTTAAAATTGGGTAAATGCTTTGACAGAGATGGAACTACCGATAAACCTCCTCCTGCTGCTGATGGTGTAGAATGTGATTTTGAGATGCTCAAGGCCATTGCAGGAGCAGCCACTTTGAAGTTCTTCAGAGACACAGACTAAATTTGCTAGCAATGTCTCTCCAATCGCCATATAAAACATGATATAAAAGTTGTCCTAACACTTTAGTGCTATAAGTATGTTGTGCAAAAGCATATAAGCCTTCTCTTCATATATTTACCAAGGAATTTTGAAGATATGAAAAGTGTTTGTTCGCAAATAATTGGGTGTTCCTATTGGGTTAGTTTCGCCTCCAACTACTCTGGTTTAAATTGGGGTTTGATTAATTTAAACTGAGTAAAGTTAAATTAGTACAGGTAAATACATTTGCCTTAAAGGAGTTATTTTATTTTATATGTTATATAGATAAATAATTATATTTTTATTTTATTATATATATTTTTATTTTGAATAGTGTAATAAAAGTTATATAGAAATATTATTTTTCATATTTTATAATGCATTAAAAAATATCATGTGGTATATCTTTATTTAAATAAATAGTTTCAAATTAATCTCTTATCAATTTTTAAATAGATATAGTTAATATATTTATAAAGTAATTTTAATTTTTTATAAGTTTATGTTAATTGTATTTTACTTTCTATGTACAAAATTACTTCAAATATAATTAGATTTAATAATTAACTTTGTTGATTCTTTTAAACGTAATATTTTCATCTCTCATTGCAAATCCAAAGTTTCTAGAAAATTGACCAATCTATTTAAAAGGCCTTAACAACTTACACCTCAATTAATCATTTATTTGTCAAAAATAAATAACTAATGTAAAAGTTATATTCTATGGTTGTTCTTATTCATAATATCATTTTTCAAAAATAATTAAAAATTAATTAGATTTTAGATTGTAATTCTATATTTTTATTAGACGAAAATGATTAATTTTTATATTTATTAAGATTTATTTAAAGTATAAGAATACCAATCCAAGATTTATAGTTTAATTAGAGAAGATGATGATATCTTTGTTGATTGGTAAGGTTATTTTGTCACATTAAAAAAATGATAATGATTTATAAGATGCCTTTAATTGTAATATAATTTGGATTATGGTGGAAACTCTCCAACTCTTATGTTCTATTTTGGGTGTGTAAGAAAATGATTTAGATGATGAGTATTGATTAATATGGTTTATCTTCCTTTACATAGATTATGGAATTCATATCAATTATTATTTAATCAACATGTATGAATACATTTATGACTAACCTAGAATAAACTTTATTATGTGGAATTTGTGTGAAGAATATTTGTTAATTTCGTAGATGCTAAGGCACTAGGCGACACAAACTTTATGATTTATTTTTTAGAAAGCTTACACTACTAGATTGACTATTCCTACAATTTTTTTGTTTACTTAAATTCAATTGAATTAGTAATAAAAGTTTTCAAGTTCCCAATGAATCACCAATTCATCCTTTAACTCTAATGCCCCTCCTTAACATTTAAAATATATACTTTAAACTTCATTATATTAAATTTCATTATTCTCACAAAAGATATAAAACTTCTAAAAACTCAATTTTCACTCAACCTTTTCCCCTTGAAAAAATAGTTCTATTACCACAACTTTCAATTATTACCAACCAATCCTTAACCAAAGACACAAATATTTGGTCTAATATTTCACCCATAAAACTAATTACATATATCCCTACTCACAAATGGTCACCCCATTTAACCCATTCCATGAACTTTATAGATACATACAAAATTAATCAACTACAAAATAAAAAATTTACATTACGTGGCTTAGGACTTAAAGTGTATCCCACACAATCCCAACAAGAAGATGCATGTCTAACTTTTTTCCATGGGAAGCTCTATATTATGCATGCAATGGGATTTTTAGTAGATACATGGTTAGGTGTTTTTTATCTATAGTTTCAAATAGATGGATCTCCATAGTTTTGAAAATGAGATGTATTTAATATTAGACTATTTGATTTAGTATTTTTTGAAATGTATAAAAAGTGGAAGAATGTTGGAATATTATAGTTAGAATGATAGGTAGAAATTGTATTAGTTCAATATTATAATATTATAATAAATGTTGATTTAGAACTATCTTGGACTGGGATATTCATCATCATGAAATATTTAAAAGGTTTTAAGACATTTTAAATCACTTAGAATAATTTGTATGACCATTTTTGATGCATTATAATATCAATAAAAAGGTTAAAATTAGACTCCTTGAAAATGGCATTCTATTTTGAGAAGATAAAGAGTCACAATGTCTCGTAAGGAAACTTTTCATACATGATGGTCTTGGAGAGGTGACTAACTATTACATCTAACACCTCCTTGCATGTTTAGAATTGTAACAAGTGTCTCTTGGGATCTTACATGGTTTTTAATACTGTTAATGGTTTTACTCAAGCCTAAGTTCTATAAATTAAAGTCTAGGGTGAGTATGTTTAGAATCACAAGTTGGAGTGTTGTATGGTAAATATGATCTAAGGAGGAAGAGGTTTCTCATATATAAGAGGTTCATACTAATAAATTGTATTTTCAATTTTATTCAAAGATCAATATAGTGCTAGACCTTTCTTTGGTAGTAGGTTTTTTACTAAAATGATTTTTTGAGTTACATATACTATGTGAATCACTTTGTGGTCTTCTTATTGTTGTTTCTTATAAATGTTAGATTGTTGTTCCTTATTATAAGGCATGATACAATCTAACTAGAACTAATATGACCTTTTATTGAATAATTCTATTATATTTTGTAGTTGATTTTAAA
>VDFB02231105.1:0-10988 GCA_007258455.2 Sequoia sempervirens | reverse complement strand
ATATAGTAACTTTCATGTTTAGATTCATAAGTGTTGTAATGGAGTTTTAGGAGTCTGTTTTTACTAAATTTAGTACTTTGTAATTGCTCAATTTAATTACTTACTTTTGAGTTGTTTAATTGCAGGCCTTTTATGATTATATATAACAACTCATTTGGATAGATTTAGATAGAGTTAAATAGTTTGGAAATATTCCTTCTGATATAAACAAGATATTATCTATATTGGATGATTAATTTTTTGGTTATTTATCTTTCTGTATGTTGCATTTCTTTTTTGTTTGTTTTGTGTATGTTTTAGATCTGAGTTAATGAGTTAAAGGATTTGTTGTATTATGTTTTGACATGAGTTTGACATGATTCTTCATTTGTTTCTTTTGATATGTTTGATACAGTTCACAGTTTAGAGCATTAACTTGCAAGGAGTATTTTTTTGGAGTTTAATTTGTAGGAGTAAAGTCTTAGGAGTAGTGAATTTGTGAGAAAAGTTCATAGTAGTTCAAATTAGAGTTTTGGGTATGGCTATGGATGTAGAAGTAGAGTTGTTATGAGAAAAATATGATAACCTAGTTGTAAGAAGAAATCAAACAAAGGATGAGGTAGAAATAAAAGACAAGGAAAGGAAGCTACAAAATTTGGAGTTTGACTTAGAAAAATTATGGTGGATGTTGAAGTAGTCAATGAAAGTAATATGTCTCATCTCCACAAACACCATGTTTTCATTTTTTGTGTGGTAAACTTATAATGTCCTTATTTAATTTGGACAAGGCAGGAACTCTAATGTTTGCACATTAATTATACATGATGATTTTGAATGTTTATATGGATTCAATAATAAATGCTATAGATTTAACACTTTTGATTGTTAATTGTCAAATTTGATGAGTAAACAAAAAATTATATGACCTAATTGGCTTTAGTATCTATTGATGGAATGGCTTGCTTAAATGTGTGTTATTGGACTAACTAGATATTAATGCTCTTGTTGTGAAATATGTGTGAGAAAATTGAATGGTTTTAAAGGTACAAGGGTGCAAACAATGGAAACTTAGCAACTTTATCATAAGAATTATTATTATATCATTTAATCATGTTTTTTTGTACAATTAAGGTCAAATTACAAATAGAAGGATCATTTGATTGTTACTATTTTGCGAAGATTTTTGTTGTGGCCATGAGCTCTAGTTGATCACTATGTTTAGGAGTGACCATTGATTATTCCTTTCCACCTCCTAAACATTCTATATGTAAATCACCTTTAGAAAATTAGTTGATCCATAAAATTTAGTTGATTGAGTATTGATAACCATATTCTAGAATCTATCAATCTTTTTGAAGTAACCCGAAATAAAAACAAAATATAAATATATGTATCAATATATAATAGTAATAATAATACATGCATACATATAGATGTGTGTATAGAAAATAATATTAGAAAAAAGAAAATTAAAGAAAGAAAGCATGCATACAAGCAAGGGAGAACGGTTGAGGCATTTTAGCCAAGCTGATCAAGAAGTTGAAGAAATAATGAGGGAAAACCCCTCGCTCATATGGTTGGGAGAGAACCATTGATCCTAAGGGTAGTGTATGATGGATAAGGGGTTTTCATTCCATAAATAAGGTATGATGTCCCTCCCAATGTCATCCAATCTTCACACTAGAGAACAAGAGGACATGTGTGTAAGACAATAGCCCTACCTGACCTCCTAAAATAGATCATTTTGGCAAGGATTTAGGAAAGAGAAGGAGAAAGGAGTTACTTATTGGTGGAGAAAAGTTGGCCATAGAATAGAGGTGAGCAAGAGCTAAGTGCAATCATTTGGTAAGCTTTTCATAGGTTGTTTCTCGACTTGGAATGTTGGGTGCAAAGTATTAGTTTTTGATTAAAAAATATAAGTAAAATTATTCCTTGTTAAATATTCTAGCTTCGCACCCTAGTTGAGTAGGGGATATATGGTAGGGTTTATTTTTTATCCTACGTTGTTACTTTGTTTCTAGCTCATGATTTGGCTCTCAAATGGACTTATAGGAGGAATCCAAGGTTCAAAAGTCTAGTTATTTGATATTTCCTTGTAGTTTATTATTTTGTTTGATCCTTTCATCTCAATAAATAGGTGTATTTCTTTTATGGTGAATAATGAATTGGATTATGGTTATTAAAGGTATAGATCTGATCCATGAGGTTTTATTGTCAATAGTTTATGGTCATATAGATAATTTGTTCACAACTTGTTTGATAAATTGATTTAACTAGATATGAGAATTGGGGTTTTCATCAAGACTTAGTTAGAATGTTCCTTGTATCTTCTTGTTGGCTTTGTTTTTTGTCATTGTACAACTTACCCTTGAGATATAGGATATGGTAATACATTGACACTAAGTTCTATATTGTGAATATTGATTGGAAGTTATGTTGAGGGAACTCCTTGCTAAAACATTCATGTGAGTTGATCTAGTATTAATTGGCTCTCCTAGTAACCTGTGGTTATCTTAGACCTTGTTTCTATGATGTGCATTAAATATATTGTAGCCACCACCCTATCATGGATGTGTTGACAATTAAAGATCTTCATGGCCATTACTGTTCAAAGGATTGCTAATAGTAGTATTATGTATTCTCTATTGTCATTATTACGTATAGGACCATTGACAATGTTGTACTTGTCCACCAAATTGAGAAATAAATGAATGGAATACATGTTAACTTTGTCACTCCATATGTAGCTCAAACTTGACATACTCAAGCGAAGGGTTTAACTTTTGTGATATAAATTATATTTAATAATTTAATAATGAACAAGTTAAATAAAATAATCTCAAGTGACCTGTATAATTTTGAACATCCAAGTTACATTGAAACCAACATTTGGCTATAGGTTATAGTTCACCTTATACATGCATATGAGGGTAAGAGCACCAAGTTGTGACACAAAAATGGCTCTTAAGATGCCACTTTTTTCTGAAATCAACAAAGTCTGATGTTCATGAGAAAATGAAGATAGTTGTGCTCAAAATTGGAAGGTGCAATAAGGATAAGAGTTGTAGTGCTCTAAATCTACTTTCTAAGATTTTTTTTTTTTTTTAATAATGATTGAGGGTTCCAAAAAGGGAGGCCACCAAAAGTGGCCCTTATTTTATCAAAAGAAACAACATATGTCTATTGTGGCCTCCCAAATGTTAGGTTTTTTTTTTTTTTTAATTTCAAAAATATGAATGCGAGAAATTAGCTAACACCAAGGAAGGTTTATCCTAAATTTTTAATATATAATATTTTAAATGAATTTTCAAAGTGGACACATCCTAAAAAGTTGAAATTGAGCATGCTACCCCCTAATTTTTTGAAAACTAATCGAAAACCCTTTTTTTTATTGTGAGATTGGAGTCATGTTTATAAAAATATAATTTGTTTCAAAATTTGATGAACGAGTAAAAACCTATACCAAAACAGGCACATGTTGGTTTTTGAAAAAAAAACCAGAGGCACTAACAAGAGAAGTTATAGATGAAAACCTTAACATAATCAAAACATTAAAAAAATCATATGGTTATATAGGTAAGAGAGATCCTAACGTCATCATGGTTTTTTATAAAATTGCATTAAAAGACTTGTAAACCTAATGGTTAGTATGGTAACAATGTGTGAAATTTTGTTGCACTTACAAAAAACATCATTGGCATGAAATGGTCATCCAACCCTTTGAATTGGTATTTCCCAATGCAGCACATTCGGTGAGCACCAAATTTTTCACTCACCAAATGTAATGCAATATTTTGCACTCTCCAATTGTTGCATTACATTTGGAAAGTGCCAAAGGGATTGTATTGACAAAAAAACCAACTTCAATTTTTATTTGTCCCTCTCTACCCCACTTTGATAAGGCTTAGAGTTTACAATTTATGATCAATGATGGATAGTCATGGCTTTATCTTTCATTTTCTCTACGCCTCCTTCCCTCTTAACCAATACTTTTAAACCTATTTTCTCTCAACCCTCTCTAATTCTCTCCCACCCTCTCTACCTTGCCTTCAGGTATGTACAGGATAATCATGGGCCAAAAGTGCAAGATGATGATGTATGTATCGACGATTTTACCTAAAATTGATGAAACAAGTAGTTTTAAAGGACTTCAACTTTCAATATAAATTATCTTTTACTTTGAATTTAATAAATAATTATTATTCATTTTCATTTGAATTATGATTAAATCTCGAATATAGGTTGATTGAAAAACATCTATAAGCCAATAGTATCACATTTTGAATCTGAAATGTGCATCACATTATATGCTTCTAATAATTATAGGATTAAAATGAATTTCAAGGAAGTTTTGACCAAGCGAGATGAGTCAAACATATGAATTTTTATATTTTAAAAGTTGTACACAATAAAAAATCTAAGTAATTAATTATTTAATTTAGAAAAATTATAAAAAATTATGTATAACATCCCATACGAGTCCTCTACTTATATCTAAAATATTATAAAAAACATTATCATTTTATTGTGTATAGTGTATTGTAGTAATAATTTACTTTATTTTTCCAAAATTTAAGTACTATTGCATTGAAATTTCAAATTTTCACACCAAATAGATTTTTTTTTAAAATAAACCTAGTAGTTTAGAAACTACATTCAATTACTACAAATTCTATTCTTACATGTTGTTTAAATAATAAAGATAACTTATTCAAATTTTTATGTCAAGTTGCCTAACTTTGATTTTTCTAAATTTCTCACCACTTAAGGGTCAATTTTTTCCATGATGATCCTACACATACCCCTTCCCTCCTTAACCCCATCTCCATCCTTACCTCACTACCTCTTTCTTCTTATGTCTCCCTTTGTTACTATTTCTCACCCATTTCTCCTTTCTCTCAATCACTACCTTTCCCTCCCAACCTATCTCTCTCCCAATCTCCAAGTCTATCCCTCCTTGTCTCATTAGCCACCTCTCTCCCCCTCTATATCTCACCTCTTTCTTCTCTCTCTCCCCATCTCCAAGTCTCTCCAACCTTTTCTTATTACCCACCTCTCTCCCCCTTCTATCTCCCATCTTCTTCTCTCTCATCTTGTCCCTCCCCTCTCTAGGTCATCACCTCTTTATCTCCTCAGTATGTCTCTCACTCCCTCCATGAGTACCTCTCCCTCCATCCCTTGTTACTTCTCTACTTATACTTCCCTTTCACTCTCCCTCTATTCTCTCTCTCCACTCTCTAAGTCTCTCCCACACTCTCTCTCTCTCCCTATCTCCCTCTCTACGTTTTCTTCCCTCCTTACCCCCATCTATATCCTTGCCTCCCTACATATCTCTTCTTCTCTCTCCCTTTATTATTGTTTCTTTCCCATATATCTCATTTCTCTCAATCACTACCCCTTCATCCCACCCTCTCTATCCCCATCTCCATGACTCTCCCTCCTTCCCTCTTTACCTCTCTAACTCTCCCTCCTTGACTCATTACCTACCCTTATCCTACCCTCTCTACCTTGTCTTCCCTCCTTAGGGTTTAATGGATTAGGGTTTAAGGTATAGGGTTGAGGGATTAGGTTTAAGGGTTTAATGCATAGGGTGTAGGGTTGAGGGTTGAGGGTTTAGTGTTGAGGGATTAGGTTTGAGGGTTGATGATTTAGGGCTTAAGGTATAGGGTTGATGGATTAGGGTTCAAGGTTTAATTTATAGGGTAGAGGGTTTGCAATTGAGGGTTTAGGGTTGAGGGATTAGGGTTGAGGATTTAGAGTATAGGGTATAGGGTTGAGGGTTTAATGCATAGGGTAGAGGGATGAGGTTTGAGGTCTTAAGGATTAAGGGTTGAGGAATTAAGGGTTTAATGGTTGATGGTAGAGTGATTAGGGTTTAAGGTATAGGGTTGAGGGTTTAAGGGTTTAGGATTTAAGGGTTGATGGTTTAAGGGTTGAGGTTTGAGGGTTTAGGGATATGGATGAGGGTTGAGGGTTGAGGGACTAGGGTTAATGTATAGGGTAGAGGGTTGAGGGTGGAGGGTTGAGGTTTTAAGTGTTGGTGAATTAATGGCTTAAGGTTTGAGGGTTTAAGGGTTGAGGGTTGAGGGCATAATGGTTGAGGGTTGAGGGTTGAGGGATTAGGGTTTAAGGTATAGGGTTGAGGGATTAGGGTTAAGGGTTTACTATATAGGGTAGATTATAGAGGGTTGATGGTTTAAGGGTTGACAACTTTAGGTTTTTAGGTTTGAGGCTTGAGGGATTAGGGTTTAAGGTATATGGTTGAGGGCTTAGGGATAAGTATCATGGCTAAAGGTTGAGAGATTAGGTTTTAAGGGTTGAGGGTTGAGGGATTAAGGTTTAAGATATAGGGTTGAGGAATTATGGTTGAGGGTTTAATGTATAGTGTAGAGGGTTTAGGGTTGAGGGTTGAAGGTTGAGGGTTTAGGGGTTAAGGGATTAGGGTTTAAGGGTTGAGGGTTTAAGGTTTGAGAGATTAGGGTTTAAGGTACATAAGGTTGATGGATTAGGATTGACAGTTTAATTTATATGGTAGAGGGTAGAGGGTTGAGGGTTGAAAGTTGTGGGTTGATATTTTAGGAAAATGGAATAGGATTGAGGGTTGAGAGATTAGGGCTTTAGGGTTAATGGTTGAGGGATTAAGGTTTAAGGTATAGGGTTTAGGTATAAGGGTTGAGGGTTTAATGTATAGGGTAGGGGGTTGAGGGTTGAGGGTTTAAGGGTTGAGGGATTAGGGTTTAAGGGTTGAGGGTTGAAAGATTAGGGTTTAAGGTATAGGGTAGAGGGTTTAGGGTTGATCGTTTAATATATAGGGTTGAGGGTTTAAGGGTTAAGGGTTGAGGGATCAGAGTTTAAGAGTTGAGGGTTTAAGGGTTGAGGGTATAGGATTGAGGATTTAAGGGTTGAGGGTTGAGGGATTAGGGTTTAAGGGTTGAGGGTTGAGGCATTAGGGTTGAGGGTTGAGGCTTTAAGGATTTAAGGGTTTATGGTTTAAAGGTTGAGGCTTGAGGGTTGAGGGTTTAAAGATTCAGGGTTGAGGGTTGAAGGTTTAAGGGTTGAGGGTTGAGGCATCATGGTTTAAAGGTTGAGGGTTGAGGGTTGAGGGTTGAAGGTTTAAGGGTTAAGGGTTGAGGCAATAGGGTTTAAAGGTTGAGGGTTTAGGGTTGAGTGATTAGGGTTTAAGGGTTGAGGTTTTAATGGTTGAGGGATGAGAGATGAGGGTTTAAGGGTTAAGGGTTGAGGGATTATGGTTTAATGTATAGGGTTGAGGGATTTTGGTTGAGGATTGAGGGTTGATGGTTTACAGGTTTAAGGGTTTATGGTTTAAGGGTTGAGGCTTGAGAATTGTGGGTCTAAGGGTTGACAATTGACATTGACAATTTAAGGGTTGAGGGTTGAGGGATTAGGGTTTAAGGTATAAGGTTGAGTGATTAGGGTTAAGGATTTAATGTATAGGGTAGATGGTTGAGGGTTGAGGGTTGAGGGATTAAGGGTTTAAGGTTTCAGGGTTTAAGGGTTGATGGTTGAGGGTTTAAGGGTTTAGGGTTTAAGGGTTGAGGGTTTAAGGTTTAAGAGTTGAGAGTTGAGGGTTGAGGGATTAGGTTTTAAGGTATTGGATTGAGGTTTTAATGTATAGGGTAGAGGGTTGACATTTTAAGTGTTGAGCATTGAGGGATTAAGGGTTTAAGGTTTGAGGGCTTAAGGGTTGAGGGTTGATGGTTGAGATTTTAAGGGTTGAAGGTTGAGGGATTAAGGATTTAAGGGTTGAGGATTGAGGGTTGAGGGTTCAATGTATAGGGTAAATGGTAGAGGGTAGAAGAACAAGGATTTAAGTTTGAGGGCTTACGTGATGAGGGTTGATGGATTAGGGTTTAAGGTTTGAGCATTAAGGGTTGAGGGTTGAGATTTGAGTGTTAAGGGTTGAGGGTTGATATTTGAGGGTTTAAGGGTTTAAGGGTTCAGGGTTTAAGGCACTACTATGTTGTCACTACTTGTTACCTGATTAATAGGTCTCTTACATAATATATTGTTGATAAGACATATATAGAGACATGATCATCTCACAATCCTTCACTGAGACATCTTAGAGTTTTTGGTTGTGAGGTATATGCACATGTACCAAAGGAGAAGAAAAAATAATGGATAATAATGTTGTGAAATTTATATTGATCGGATATAGCTATGGTGTGAATGGATACAAGTTGTGGGATAATATGGCACAAAAGGTAATAAAGTATTATTTTTAGAGAAACCAAGTATTCTTCTATTACATTGCATCCAAAATAAAGCAAAGGGGAATATTTTATTCAACTTCCTTCTACACCCAAGAAAGTTGAGTCAAGGCCCTTGGATAGATAAGAAGTTGGGGAGAGTTCATCTAGCTTTAAATATTTAGAAGAGGAGTCCTAAAGAACCTACAACTCAACTTGTTTGAAGGACTATAAGACATAGATAACCACCTAGAAGGTATTCTCCTGATCATTGGAGATGTATTTTTTCTTTGAATACTAACATTAACAAACCCATATATGTAGGAGAGGCATTAGGTATGAATGATGTAGAATCCTAGAAGATTGCTATGGATAAAGAAATGGAAGATTTGAAAAATATTGATATGTATAGGATATTATACCATTGCCTGAAGGACAAAAAATTGTTGGTTGCAAATGGGTGTTCAAGAAAAAGATAGGTCTATATAGAGGTATTGAGAAGCACAAATATTAGTTTCTTGCAATGGGTTACTCTCAAGTTGAGGGTGTTGATTACAGTGGGATATTTTCTCCTATTACAAAAATGACATCCATTAGATTCTTGCATTTCATTATTGTTGCTTATGGTCTAGAGAATGAGCAAATGAATGTGAAAATGGATTTCCTTCATGGTGATTTGGAGGAGGGTATTTACATGACACAACCAGAGAACTAAATGGTGAAAGATAAAAGTATTTTTTTTTCTAAATTGATGAAATTTTTGTATGGCATAAGGGAGATCCCACAATAATGGTTTACAATTTTTGGCCAAATTGGACACTGAAATTATTTTTTAACTAAATCTTCACTTTTGGGCATCTATAGCGGCTAAATCGTGAAGAATTTGAAAATGATGCAAACTAGAGTCTCATCAAATTTTGTCTATAAATTCTAAAAACATTTTTTTCAAAATTTTTAGAATCAGATTGCACTTCTTTTTCCATCTCCCATGAAAACTAGTTTTTTTTCCGAAAACAACATTTTTAAAAAGTGGTGCACACCGTATAACACATAACTTTTTTTCCATGAAGGATAAAATTCTAATTCTTTCGAATTTAGATTTGTAACTACAATATCTAGTGCTTCCACTTGACCTTAGATAGGTTTTTATTGAATAGTTTTTCTTTAATCAAGTTTCAAAGTCAAACCAATACAATTCAGACATAGCACAACCGTATAATGCATAAGTTTTATTGTATGGGTATGTGCAGGATCATGGTGGGCCAAAAAGTGGTAATGAGGAAAAAAACACGTCTTTCATTGATCGAAAACTGCGAAAATAATGTGTTGACTTTTTTTAGGCTCGGGTGTCACCATAGCAAACACCAAACCTAGTTTTACAAATTGGATATCTGATTTGGATCAGATATCTGATTTGCAAAAAGCATATATAAAAAAACTCAGTCGTTGTTTTAAGGTTATTTCACAGTCAACAACCCACGGGCGCACAATGAATTGATTCTTTGCATAACGAATATCTGATTTGGCCAAAATCCAATTTGAAAAGGTAAGTTTTTTATTTTTATTTGATTTGATTCAATTTTGATTTAGATTTGAATAATTTCATATGGTTTTTTGTGGATTTTTTTTAAAATACGCTTTGATTGAATTTTTATGAAAAATTGAGTTTAGAATGGATTTGATAAAAAATGAATGTTTTTGTGGATTTTTTTCACAATAGGGTTTTTGATTGAATTTTTATGAAACAATTGAGTTTAGAATGGTTTTTGATTAAAAAAAAAAATGAATGTTTTTTATGGATTTTGATTTAAAAATAGTGTTTCTGATGCATTTGTATTAAAAATTAGAGAATTTTATAGATTTTTGTTAAAAAGTAGGGTTTTTTTTGGATTTTTTTTAAAAACTAGGGTATTTTTATAATATTTCCATTTATATTATCTAATTTTAATTAGATTAATTCTTTTTTAACTTTAATCAGGCATTATGGCTATTTAGAATGAGAATGCACAAATTCAACCAGTTGAGAATGAAAATCCACCAGCTGAGAATCAAAATGTAGAAATACCAAATGCTCCACCACCTCTGCAACCATCAATTGAAGAATTAATTCATGAAAAATTAGAGCAGTTGAGGGGAATTTGTGATGTTTATAAGAAAATCCCTCGATTATCCCGTATGTCAACCACATTGACAGGAATAATTACAAATGTGGAAACCCTCTCCACCCAACATAATGCCTTTCATTTGTGGTGAGAAACCATGAGGCAATATTATGCATGTGGATTGTCTTATGATGATGTGAAAGATCTCCAAATAACAAAACCCCAAATAGCATTTTTATTTATTAACCCCAGCACTGGTTTGCCAGTTAGTGTTAACAAACCAAAACTTTCTATAAAATGGTGCACACATAGGGGCATAGTAGATAAATTTTGGGATTGTTGGTGTATGGTTTTTGATAAACCACCCAAAAATAATCTTGATGTACCTTTTTATTTTATTAAAAAAATATATGTTGAGTTTTTATTAGGGCATCATGTCAATTACTTTGATATTAAACCCTTCCAGGGCGTTGGTGGAGGTATGCCCCAGGATAGGCCAGGGGCAGCTAGAGTAGTCAGGCGCCCACATGTTCCCCATCCTCCCCTTCCTCTGCCACCTCCAGTACAACATCCAGATATTACAGAGGATGCAGCCACACAAACTATCTAGGCCATTCACTCTTTGAGTGGTCTTTTGGTTTCCCATGCTTCTTTAGTAGCTCAGCCATAGTCTGGTGATCTTGGCAATGGATCCAGT
>VDFB02231097.1:0-15799 GCA_007258455.2 Sequoia sempervirens | reverse complement strand
CCCCTTGTTTTTCACCCAACATCCATTGGCCCTCGTGGACCCGTATTCATGGGATTCCTCTTGTCATTTTCCCTTGCACTCCACCATTCACCTATAGTCGAGCCTTTGTATCCACGTAACATGGAGACTTTTCACCTATCTTAGTCATTGCATCCTTTGACTTCTATGGACCCGCATTTGTGGATCGCCCTATGAAGGTTTTTGTCCCCTTTTCACCACTTTTGAGGTGGTCAACCCTTCGCTACCAGCCACATGGTGGGCTACGCATTTGGCCCTGTTGTCCCCATCATTACCATTACTGAAGTAAACTTGACGTAATACACTTCCAAAATTTCCTTAGTCTGAAACGTCTATTGGTCTTTGCACACAACTTTCCCTCGCTCAACATCTATTTCGTAACGACTAAGCCCTTGTGCCATCCCACTAGGCGGGACCTGCATGCATTGTGTCCCTGAGATGAAACCATAAAATTGTGAGGGGACCCTTAAGCCCACACCCATTGACAAGTCTGCCCCAGTGGACCGCCGTCTGCGAGAGGCCGTTACCATAGTGTCATTTGACGACAACAATCCTCTCATGGTCTCCCCACTTCGCAGACTCGCAATCCACCAGCACCATCATCGCCCTATGAATTTCATCCATGGCATCTTCCGTTCATCATCCTGTTGTTGCAAATAATGAAATTCCATCCACAAAAGATGGTACAAAAGAGCCTCGAATTCAAATATCCAACAAAGGCATAGAAGGCATGAATTATCAAGTGTGAGGAAGGAAGAAGAGAGAGCAAGTATAATCGTTTGTGAGATTAAAAGTGCCCACAGAACAGCTTCGGGGTATGCACTATCTGCATCATGGGAAAGGATCCAAATAATATTTTCTATTCCCAAGCTAGTGATAGACGGTGTTATCCTGGGCTTCGTCGAGACTTCATATAAGAGTCTCTGTTTGACATCGATCATGATGATAAGGGCATCCCAACATTTCCATCTGCCCTTTTTCACCTGCTATCCTGACAAACCTCTCTATTGTGGGACCCACACTTCTCATGGCCGTCTCATGCACCATCGACGACATTCATGGCATCACCCCACACTCCTCTACCTATGGATGTTCCCCACGTAGGTTCTGATTTGCGTACTTCTACCAAGCTTTCAGCATTTTAAACGGCCTACCGCTAGTGTCGCCCTGCATTCCCTAATTTGTATCCCTAGCTGAAGGCACATATGTGGGGGCCGATGTGTGAGCCCCTATATCATTCACCATTTTCCCACACTACCATGCCATCCAATTCTCTCACAAAGGCCCAATTATTTTTTAAAGTGTCCAAGATACTCGATATATATATATATATATATGAACAGGGGTACTTAGTGTGCATGTGAATAATCAAAGATGCAAAGTGTGACTGCACGACTGAACCTAATGAGGAATCATAGTTCTTGAAGCCTACTAATGGCTTGTTATGTACACTAAGGATGCTATGCAAGACGATGAAGTTAGCAATCGAATGGGTGGTTGATAAAATTTAATGTAGACAAAAATTAAAGTGCTCAAAATGATCAAACATTAATATGAAACATAAGTGTGATGCAGGGTGTGGAGGCTTTCATTTATTCTCAGTCGTCACACGAGTGACATTAGCACTGCGATGTTCTACCTTTTTCTAGTTACGATCCCTCCATGAACTTTAACCATGTGGGCCTCACACTCTTAGTGGATGAGCTTCCACGATGGAGGAGCTTCGGCTCTCCCCTCCCTCTTGTTTGCGATTTCTAGGCGGACCTCACCTATACACATCTCGTGCTCCACGGGGCTGTTACCTATTTGGCTATCTCAAAATGCATTTGTGTAATGTTTCCCCACACTCCACCATCCGCATACCATTCAAAATGATTTTTACATTGCACGGACCACATGCCATGGGACTGCTCATTCATGGTTCATTCTATACTTGAATCAGTTTTCTGCTATCAACTAGCATCGGACAGGCACACTTGGAAATCCAAAGGCATAGGGCATGATTCTATTGTGTACGTGGAGGAAGTACAACAAAGGGATGAATCGAACCTGATCAGCCTCTAGATGATAGATTAATGATAAGGCCAAACTCATAAGGAATTTGCAAATAATGAGAGGTCTATATCAGAAAATTATGAGTGTGGGGATAGTGTTATTCTCATGGGTAGTATTTCAATGTAGGCAATCCAAATTTTTCCTTCAAAATGAGAACCGCTTGAACTCAGAATAGTGAGATCCCTCTATGTGCATAAAATCCCAATTTGTATAGGAAATAACATTACAAAGGTTGTCATTCCACATGTCACCTACTAGTGGTATTTCAAAGACGTTTTTCTGCACTAAAAAAAAATCCCAAGTGAAATGGAAACAAACTTATGATTCGAATGATGGTTGGTGTGGGAAGGTTCTTAAATCTAGCAAAGGAGGAGTGAATGAATAAGAGGAAAGGAGGATATTATTCATCTAGACATCAGTTCTCGGGAGCAACCTACATAATGACAACTAATTACCTCTCTGCGGGCATCAAGAGGTAGAGTTCTAGGTATGGTTTTCCATTTTTCTTATGACCTATTGTGGGCTATCATCTGTATGCCCAACCTTGCAAAATTTTCTTCCATAGAACCCGCAGTTCATTCAGCCATCCAAGTGGAAACCTTTTCACAATGGAACTTTGATAAAATAGGCCAGAAGAAACCTCTACTCATAGGAGCGTCCATTCATAAATGGATGGTCATGTAGCCACACGAGTATGATGATGAAATATAAACTAAGAAGATAGGAATCATGGAATTGTTACATAATGGTGATGAACATGCAGCTTGGTCAAGACACAATAAAAATATCAACATTGTTGTTTCATGATGCTAAAGAATACGAATAATGCAATGTTGTCGATGGTTAGTCTTCGACATATTAGGGACTGTTAGAAGCATCTAAATGCACTATTGTGAGCAAGTAAATGAAACACAACGCATCTCATGCTCACTAAGAATGGAATGATCAATGACATCGATGTTTCCAATAATGTAATAATTTGATAAAATAAATCACCCCATAATAGATGTAAAGGTATTTAGATAGTTATGGCTATAGTGGCATAGATATAATGATCAAAATGGCGAGGGGAAAAATGTGATGTTCTTGATCAACAAAGGCAAGGAAAGTATGCTTTAAATGATTTAGTGAAGTTAGTATTATGCGGTTATAATTATGCGAGCTTCGGCCCTTTCAAAGTCATCACTAACAACATCAACCCAATTTCCACCCACACGCTCGCTTCCTGCCAATGGCTCAAAGTGCCTTCAAGCCCGCAATGCCATTACGTTTGTGTCACAAGAGAATGTTTGAATCTTTGGTGATTGGCTGGGCCATGGTACGAACGTGAGTAATTTTTGTGGAGACTCGGATATCAACATCTATTTGTGGAGCTGGCAACTTTAATATAAAATTGACAAAAGTCTTTCCTACATGGCTCGCTATTGCCTTAGCCGTTTCCTTTGTGTCGGTGCCATTACATGGGCAGCTACTACCGCTATGTTATTTTCTAATGGAAATTCTATGGTAGGCGTCCTAATTCATCTACTCGATGGAGTCCACCTTTGCGGGGCCCATAGGCACTCTCTCTACATGGTGATGCATGTCGCTTAATCAATATAATGTTGTGACATGGGGGCACGAAGTGTTGAGTTGAAAAAGTGACAAAGAAAATCAAAATACCATACCCCTTTCACCTGCCACTGTAATGGCTATAGGACGAACACAATGACTGAGCCGAGATATTACTATTATTAGTCACTCAAAGCAAAATGGCAAATATGAGGAATTTGAAAACACACTCTAGCCTTGAATCATAGCCCATTTAGTTAGTCGGCGAACTTTCGAGCTATTTGGGATGGGGGTGATTGCCATAATAAGAAGGTTGATTGGAACATTCAATAAAGTAGTCTTCTCTAGGGAAAGGATTTGAATAAGACTAGGATGCCTAGCATGCTTCTAGTCCATACCGTGAGTTATAAGGTTCCTTATTTTTAAGCAATCTGAGCCTTTTGGCACTACTATTGCTTGTCGTTGGTTGCCCAAAAGTAATGGCACTATTTAAATTATAATTAAGCAATCATGCAAAATAGGAATTATATGGTCACATGAATGTCAACTAGTCATGTTTATAAGGTTTCATACCATTGCTTGCATGAGCTTAATTCAAACTAATGTTTTATGCGGGGCTCTTATTGTAAAATGGAGACCATCGAAAAGGCCTACCATAGAAAGAAGTTGCTTGCAACACGCTCGCCTATGACATTGTCCATAGAACCCTGATAAAAGAATTCTTGACTCAAAACTTGATACAGAGAGGGAAGGGAGAAGGTGAAATCATGAGGAATATAATCTAATGAGAAGCCATATACCTCCTGCTATATTTGCATAGGGGAATATCAATCAAACCATTTGTGGAGCCCAACCAAGGCGGGAGATTTACTTCACAAAACATGTATGTTGATGGGGTTCTTTTGCTTGTCCTCCTACGAAAGAATTCCCTAGGTAAGGATGATCCTAGAGGAGAAATGATTACCTAAATGATAGATGATTTATCAAAAGGAAGACAAATAAAATAAAGGTTACATGACAAGGAGGGATTGATCAACCTATGGATGCATAACTAGGAGGAAGAAGCTAAGTTGTCCCACAATGGTGCAGATTTGTAAACAAAGTTCACTTGATTGGCTGAATAATGATTACAAACATATTAAGCAGAGTGTGGCCTTCAGACAGTTTCAGCTACAACAAAAGGGTAATCCACAAGAGGAAAAAAGCACTACAACACCTAGGCACTACAAGAAAAAATAGGAAAATGACAAATGATGTATTTTAAATTTTTGGATAATGGATCAACTAGGTGAAACCCTAGTGTAAAGAAAATCTTAACCACTCATTGTAAATCAATCCTAGCCATTCATCTAGGCTTTGGAAAACTATAAATAGGAGTCTCCCCTTCATTTGTAAATGGTTGGAGAGCTGGTGTAAAAGTATTCTACAACAATAGAGATCTACATTGCATTATTTATGGATGTTTCTCTTGTGTTTCTTCATTATGCATGCATGGTTCTACTTCCCTATCAGTTTAGTTGTTAGTTTCTTGAATGGAAGTGATGATGATGTTTTTTGTTACTATATTTGAAAATTTTCTAGCTCATACTTTTTGTGGTTTGTTGATGATGAATCACTTTGTAAAGCTATCTTGAGCTTCCTTACTTTATTGTTGCAACTTAGTTCAATTGCATGTTCATGATGTGTGTATGCAATCTAAAAATCTACAATCCTTAGAAGATTACACTTGTTTTATGTAACTATAGGTTCCTCTTGGCCAAGCAAAACCTAGTTTAGGGAGTTTGTCTACTGTAGCAGCCTCCATGATCACTGTTCATTCATAGTTTTAGGTCTAGGAATTTCCTCTCTTCCCTGCCGTTTTTTCTTTTTTAATAAGTAACCTAAGCTAAGATTCATTACACATTTTAAAGCCAAATCTAAAGCTGAAATAGTAGTTCTAGACTATTGTTTGAACTTGTAGCAACTGTACAATAATTTCTACACCTTAAGAACTCCATTTGTAAACCCAACTTCCCACACTTTGTAACTCATTCATAAGTATTCCTTGTGATGCCATAAAATCGCATCAATCGACTGAGATATTCCAAGCACTATCAAGACCATACATTAGAGACCTTGGGATAGTGTTTTGCAATTTGATTATGGAAGATTGTCTTTCAAGAGAGGTGATGCACCTATATATTACCTATGCTGAGAAGTGCATAAAAAAAAATCAATAGAACTGGCACTAGAAGGAGAGATGGCATGTTGAGGCTATCAAGCTAAAATTTGGGAGTTGAAAAGAGCACTTTCAAGAAGAAATCTAAGATAAGGAGATCTCTTTTAATGTTGAAACATGAAATAAGAAAATTATGAAGGAAAAAAAAATCTAAGTTGAAATGGAGAAGCACACACAAATCAACATCACTCAGCTACATGTAGATTGGAATAAAAATATTAAGGAGACCATTGCAACAATTTGTATTGGCAGACAAGTGTCAGATCCATGGAACACACAAACACAATGAGCTCAGGTGTGTAACATTATTGAGTAGGATTGAAAGATTCTTACAAGGAGAAGTTCCCTTTTAGGGATTATATCAACCTTTAGCCCTTGCAGACCCAGAGGAAGATTTGAAAACCATGGAAACTAAGGAATTCAAGGGGCTGATCCAAGAATGTTTGGTAAGAAAAGATGGACCAAGATTGGATGAGGTGTTGATGTCCACCTGGTGCAGTTTTCACAATGCACCTCACTCAGAATTAAGATATCCATCTTGTGAGGGAATCATCATCCAAGCTAAGGGTAGTTTGAATAGGTTGGAGTAGCCAACTCCCAATGAAGAGGAGTCTTCGCCTAGGGAAGGATATTTATCAATGCATGGAGGAAAACCCAATCAAGTTGAATCAAGAAGCACCCTAGAAGTGGATGCTAGGATAACAAACACTAAGGTTGAATATCAAGATGAAGGAGTTGACTCCCTTAGGATGGCAAGGAGCTTTGATGAAAATTTACTTGGAAGGGAGTTAGAAATATTTTCCTCCATCAATAAAGAGGGGTCCTCTAGTTTGGAAGGAGAAACATTGGAAGTTAATGATGGATCAAAAAATTCTACAATAGTACATGCTAGAGAAGCCAACAAAAATGTTGAAGAATAGGAGGAAGAAGAGGCTAAAAACCTTGGGGTACTAAAAAATGAAGATGAAGGCGTAAGTGAACTCATATTAGAAGATCTCTCCTTCATGAATGACATCAATCACACATCTGAAAAAGAAGATTTGGAGGAGTGGGAACAATTATATGTCATGGCTATCCAATCTTCAACCTCCTTCCCAAGTGACGATGAGCACCCAATGGTGGAAAGATACAACTATCTCGTCTCTAGATTAGCAAAGGATTGGTCTAAACTAAGATATCAAGTTGATTTGGAGTTATTTCTACTACCAAATTGGTGTAGACATGATGATTCATCACACTTGAAGTTCACATGTGGACTGCGCCAAGAAGCCACCGAGCAAGTCAAAGAACAAGTGAGGCAGCCAAGTACACCACCTTCTACCATTACTTCAAGGATTGAATGTGAGAATCAAGAGCTAAAGCCCAGTGACAACTTAGCTGAAGGAAACCCTTATAAGGATATTGAGGAAGGAACGAAAGAAGAAATACACATCCCTGGGCCTCCAAATGATGGGTCAGAACACATGGGAATGTTTTCCATCAATCATCAAGAATTTCTCCCTTTTGAAGAGCATTTGTGCACCATGGAAAATGGGATTTATAACGAGTCCTTGGAGGGAAATCACTAAGTAGATTTTGGTCCCCTTGATGAAGTGCCCTCAATTTAAGACTTCTTTCCATTAGGAACTATACTATAGAGGTTTTCCCATGCTAAGGTAGAGTGCATCTCAGAGGTTGGAAGTGATGAAGACATACTACTTGAACCTCTGAACGATGATGAACTAGAGTTTCTAGATTGGGAGAGGGATTCCTTCTTCATCTATAGTGACAATGAATAAGAGTGGCGATGCTAACTTATGGCGACAAACAAAAACAAAGCTCATAGCGGTGGAGGTACTAAGATAGCTACCAATAGAGATGAAGCACCCAACCGACTACAAGATGCAACTTGGAGTCCTTCTTCCATGATCATTACTGATCCTCCTTCTCATTCAGATGGCTACAATAGGAGAGAGTCGTGCATGTCATTGTACCATGATAGTGAACATCACAAAAATAAGGTTCACACCTAGGAAATGAAATGGGACAACATAATCGCGAATCCGTTCAACCACCGCACCGGATCCAAGGTTTGCGATGATCAAACATGGAGAAATAGGTATGCGCAGGATCATCATGGAAATGTAATAGCCCCTTAAGCAAAAATTCTGGGAAAAAAATTAGAGTTAGGAAACTCTTACTTAAAAATTGAATAAGTTATCTATATTATTTTTAAAATAATGTGAAGAATAGAATCTATAGAAAATTTCAAATGTAGCTCAAATCTACTAGGGTTTACTTTATAAAAAAAAAAATCTATTTGAAAATTTGAAATTCTCAATGCAATAGTACTTAAATTTTAGGGAAAAAATAAGTAGGTGTTTTTCTGACAACCCTAACAACAATAAAATGATAATATTTTTTTATAATATTTTAGACATAAGTGGAGGACTCATGACTAGAAGTGATGAATATTTTTTTGTAATTTTTTTCTAAGTAAATAATTAATTATGAATTTTTTATTACAACTTTTAAAAAATATAAAAAAATCGTATGTTTGACCACTTTAAGTTGGTCAAAACTTAATGAAATTCATTTTTTTTAACTCATATCATGCAAAGTATAGAATGTGATGTATATTTTAGATGTGGAAAACGTGATAGGTAAGTTTGAAAGTTGTAGATGCTTTAATCATCCTATCAATCATGACTTACCTAGTTCAAATGAAAATCAATAATAACAATGATTTATTAAATTCAAAATTAAAGCATAATTTATATGTTGGAAAGTTGAGAATCTCCCTTTATAAACCTTTTTCTTATTTCATCAATTTTGGGTAAAAAAAATGTCGTCAGCCACATACCCTACAAATATCCATTATATCACCACTTTTTGGCCCATCATGATCTTGCACATACCCAAGTATTTCTTCTTGAAGTAAAACCAACAAAGGTTGTGGATTATACATAAGACTTGGAGGAGGTATTTGATGCCCCGTACTCCTAGACCTATCGATGCCCAAGATCAGAAATGTTGCATCTTCTACCATGCTCAGCCAAGGCAGTCGATGCAATAATGATGATGCAGTGCTCACTCTCCCCTGTTAAATGATGCTACCTCCATGTGATGACATCCAGGTCCTATCCTTCCTTGGTCATGTTAATTATAATAGCTGTGTTTATTATTTTGATTATGGGAATAAGGGAAAATGGACGTCTTTTTGGATTAACCATGGATTTAACGAACTACCTCAATTTCTTATTTTTTTAGATGATGTGATTGAATTTGAATGATGCAACTTTAGATTTCATTTCTTTGAATATAAGGATGAATCTACATGGCTTTGAACAATAAAAATTGCCTATTTGCTTGTGCCTGCATCACAAAATCCAATGAACATTGACGTCGGTTTTCCTTACCTTAACATGGTGCTTTGTAAATATCTTTGTACATAGCTCATTTTGAGTAGTGTAGGATTTCTATATATATTGCACTTTCCTAATTTTGTTAGGTAATTGGTTTGTTGTAGGTTAGTTTGCTTTATTTTAGTTTCCTTTTCTCTTTCATGCTTTGGTTAGTTTGGGTGTTTTCTTTTCATTTTGCTTTCATTTTGATGTTGTTTTGTTGTTGCTTTGCTCGGGGTCCCTCTACTTTTAGCTGGGCATATTTGTGCACAAAACAAACATTCTTATTTCTTGGGGTTGTTCTATGTATTTCTTCATCAAACTCTAATCAAGTTTCCATAGTGGATGATGAAGGTCTTCTGTTAGTGTCAAGCGATATGGATGGTTGGTTCAAAGAGGATAAGTCATTGGTTTGGTCCTTTCCTAATGTATTCTAAAATCTTATATCTTCACATAGATTAAGAATCTTGAGGCCCTTGTGGGTCCTTTGTGAAGTCTAGTTAAGTGAAAAATCTAAAATTTTGCTTCAACACCACTGTGATTCTTAGCCTTGCGTGCGAGCTTCATTTCTTGTGGGTTAAAATAAAAGAATTGAAAAGAGAAATAAAGAGAAAAAAAAAGAGAGAAAAATATTGAAAATCAAAAGAAGTAAATTCAACTTTTCAGGGGGGTCCAAGCAACTCTATCGGGGCTATTGACGCCTAGCCAGCAGTAGAGCAATGTTAGGGAGAATCATAGTGACAACGTCGTTGGGGCTATCGAAACCTAACTGGTAGCGAGGCATTGTCTTGGATGCTTTTGGAGTTAGAATAAACTATGTAGATTAACTTGATAGAGTTTAGGTTCTAGTAGCAACTGAAGGATGGCAATTAATGCAATTGCACATACTTGGATTTTTAGCATATTGAAGGTTAGGTTGACTAGTGGTTTTGATCCTTTGGTTGAATGTTTAGTTTGCTTGTCCTAAGATGAAGATCAAAACCAAAGATTCTGGGTTTATGATTCTAATATTTCATCAAATTCTCTGGTGCATTTCCCCAATGAGTCTCCATTTGTTGTGCATTTTTTTCCCATAGGCCCTGCCATAGGCAGGGACCCCCCTTTTTTTTGCTCTAGTGGGTCATTTTTTCCTCTTCCCATTTTGCATACCCCAATTTCCAAACCTAAGTTAGACATAAGATTTAAAATGATCAATTTTACCTTTGGAACAATTCACCTAGTTGAGTTTCAACAAGTCATTCACCTCTGTGGGTTTGGCCCTATCGGTTTCCCCTTATTTTTCACTCGGCATCCATTGGCCCTCACTGACCCGCATTCACAGGCTTCATCTTGCCATTCATTGTTTCACTCCATCATTTACCTATAGTTGAGCCTTGACGTCCACCTGACATGAGGAATCTACACCTATCTTTGTCGTTGTGTCCTTTGACTTTTGTAGACCCACATTTGTGGATCGCCCTATGCAGGTTTCCATCCCCTTTTCACTAATTTGGTGATGACCAGCCCTTCAATGCCGCCCACATGGTGGGCTCCACATTTGGCCCTATTTTCCCCATCATTATCATTTCCAAAGAAAACTTGACCTAATGTACTTCTAAAAATTCTTGATTCTAAAATGTCTATGGGTCTTTGTGCACAACTTTCCCTTGCCCAACCTCCATTACCTAATGGCTAAGCCCATGTGTCATCCTGCCAGGTGGGAATCGCATGCACCATGTCCCTAAGATGAAATCATAAAATTGTGGGGGGACCCTCAAGCCCACACCCATTTGCAAGTCTACCTCGGTGGACCACCATCTGTTGGAGGCCATTACCATAGTGTTATCTCACGACGAAAATCCTCTCATGGTATCCCCACTTTGCAAACCCACAATCCACTAGTACCATCAACACCCTACGAATTTCATCCATAGCATCTATCATTCATCATCCCACTATTGCAATAATGGAATTTCGTCTATGGAAAGATGGCATAAAAGAGCCTTGAATGTAAATATCCAACAAAGGCCTGCAAGGTATGAATTCTCAAGTGTGAGGAAGGAAGAAGGGAGAGCAAGTATAATCATTTGCAAGATTAAGAGTTCCCATGAAGTTCTTTTGGGGTATGCACTATGTGCATCATAGAAAGGACAAATAATATTTATAACCACAAATATACAGCGGACAGTGTTATCTTGGCTTTATTGGGACTTCATATACTTATCTCTATTTGAAGGCTCGGTCCTTGATGATAAGGGAATCCCAACACTAAACCTCCACCACTTTTCCTTTTATACCAGCCCCCTCTCCACTCACAGGTTCCTTCTCCCATGCATAGTCCATTGACATTCATGACATCACCCATGCTCCTCTACGATAGTTATTCCACCCCATGGAAGGGTTCGCTTTGCGAGATTCTACACAGCCTTCCTCATTTTAAATGGTCTACTACCAGCATTGCCCTACATTCCCTCATTTGTATCCCTAGTAGAAAGCACATATGCAGGGGTTGACATGTGGGCCCCCTATATCATTTTCCATTTTCCCACACTGCCACACTATCCTCTTCTCCCACAATGTTCCCAAGATACTATATATATATACACACACACACACACAAAAATGGGTACTTAGTACTACATCTGAAAGTCAAAAGATGAAGTATTTGGACTATCCGAACCTCATGAGAATCCATGATTCTTAAAACACTAATGAGCATTATGTACACTAAAGGATTACCTACGGTGGTGATTTACTGCTATGAAGATAGATGGGTAGTTGATAAAATTTAATGGAACAAAATTAAAGGTGCTCAAGATGATCGAGGCAGCATTGTATGGAAGCATAGGTGCAGTAGGGGTATGCGGGGCTTCGTTTGTTATAGCCATCGCTCAAGTGACGGTAGCACGCGAGGGTTTCCACCTTTTTCTGGCTTCTGATCCATCACAGAGCACAGCATATAGGCCTCACACTCTTAATGGCCGCGCTTCCATGATGGACAAGCTTTGGCTCTCCCCTCCCTCTCGTCTATGATTTCTCGGTGGACCTCACCTATGCACGCCCCACTCTCCAAGGGGCCATTACCTACTTGGTCATCTCAAATTGCAATTGTGTAAAATCTCCCTACACTCCACCATCTGCATACCATCCAAAATGATTTTTACATCACAGGGACTATGTGCATGGGATTGCTCATTCATTGTTCATTCTATAACATCCCCCACTAGAAAATAGCCCTCATCTTTCTTTAGTATCCTCAAATCAGTTTTCTACTATCATCTAGTATTGGACAAGTAAACTTGGAAATCCAAAGGCATAAGGCATGATTCTATTGTGAACATGAAGTACAACAAAGGGATGAATGGAAGTTGATCGACCTCTAGATGATACACTAATGATAAGGCCAAACTGATAAGAAATTTGTGAATAATCAGAGGTCTATATTGGAAAATTACTATGAGTGTGGGGATAGTGTTATTCTCATGGGTAGTATTTCAATGTAGGTAGTCATAATTTTTCCTTCAAAATGAGAACCACATGAACTCAGAATAGTGAGATCCCTCCATGTGCATAAAGTCCCACTTTGTATAGGAAATAGAATTACAAAGGTTGACATTCCATAGGTAACCTACCAGCGGTATTTCAAAGACATTTTTTTGCACTAAAAACACTTCCCAAGAAAAATGGAAACAAACTCACAATTCAAATGATGGCTGGCATGGGAAGGTTCTTAGATGTAGCAAAGGAGGAGCGAATGACTGGGAGGTAGGGAGGATATTTCTCATCTAGACATTAGTTCCTGGGAGCAGCCTACATAATGACAACTAATTACCTATCTGTGTGAATCAAGAGGTGGAGTTCTAGGTATGTTTTTCCATTTTTCTTATATCCTATCGTAGGCTATCATCTGCATGCCCGACCCTACGGAATTTTCTTCCACATAACCCATAGTTCATTTGGCCATCTAGGTGGCAACCTTTTCACAATGTTACCTTGATACAATAGGCCTTAAGAAACCTCTACTCATAGGAATGTTCATTCATAAATGGATGGCCATTCACCCACATGAGTAATCTAATGAAATATAAACTAAGAAGATAGGAAGCGTGGAATTGTTACATAATGGTGATGAGCATGCAACTTGGTCAAGACAAAATTAAAATATCAACATTTTTGTTTCATGATGCAAAAGAATACTAATAATGCAAGGTTTTCAATGGTTAGTCTTTTGCGTATCAGGGACTATTAGAGGCATCTAAATGCACTATCATGAGCAAGTAAATGAAACACAGTGCATCTCATGCTCACTAAGGATGGAATGATCAATGGCATCGATGTTTCTAATAATGTAATTATTTGATAAAATAAATCACCTTGTAATTGAATTAAAGGTATTTAGATAATTGTGGGTATAATGGCACAAATATAATGATCAAAATTGCAAGCAGAAAAATGTAACATTCTTGATCAACAAAGGTGAGGAAAGGATGCTTCAAAGCATTTTATGAAGTTAGTATTCTATAGGAATAATTATGTGGTTTTCCACCATTTCAAAGCTGTCACTAACAACAAGAACCCAATCACCACTTGTGTCATCACTTCCAACAAATGACTCAAAGTGCCTCCAAGCTCGCAATGCAATTACATTTTTGTTAGAAGAGAATGTTTGAATCTCTATTGATTGGTTGGGCCATGGTATGGACATGAGTAATTTTCGTGGAGACTGGGATATCAACATCTATTTTTGGAGATAGAAACTTTAATATAAAATTGATGGACATCTTTCCTATGGGGCTTGCTATTTCCTTTTCCGTTTCCTTTGTGCAGGTGTCATTATGCAAGCAACTGCTACTACTATGTCATTTTCTAATGACAATTCTATGTCAACCATCCAAATTCATTTTCCTAACAGATTCCACCTTCATGAGGACCACAGGAACTCTCTCTACATGGTGATGTGAGCTGCTTAATCAATGGAATGTTGTGACATTGGGGCACAAATTGTTGAGTTGACGAAGTGGCAAAGAAAATAAAAATACCATACCCCTTCCCCCCTATAATGGCTATAGGATGAACACAATGACTGAGTCAAGATATTACTATTATTATTCACTGAAAGAAAAATGGCAAATATGGGGAAATTGAAAACACATTCTAGCCTTGACTTGTAGCCCATTTAGTTAGTGAAAAGACTTTGGAGTTGTCTAGGATGGGGGTGATTGTCATTATAAGAAGGTTGATTGGCACATTCAATAAAGTATTCTTCTCTAGGGAATGGATCCGAATAAGAATAGGATTCCTAGCATGCTTCTAGTCCATACCATGAGGCATAATTTTTCTTCTTTATAAGAAATATGAGCCTTTTGGCACTATTATCGCTTGTCATTGGTTTCCCAAAAGTAATGGGACTATTTAAATTATAATTAACTAATCATGCAAAATAGGAAATATATGGTCACATGAATGTCAAATCTAGTTATGTTTAGAAGGTTTCATACCATTTCTTGCATGAGCTTAATTCAAACTTCTATTTTATGCAGGTCTCTTATCATAAAATGGAGACCATCAAAGAGGCCTACCACAAATGGAAGTCACTTGCAATGCACTCACCTATGACATTGTCCATAGAACCCTATTAAAAGGAGTCTTGACTCGAGACTTGATATAGAGAGGGAAAGGAGAAAGTGAAATCATGAGGAATGTAATTTGATGAGAACCCATATACCGCCTGCTATTTTTGCAATGGGGAATATCAATCAAACCATCTATAGAGCCTGATCAAGGTGGGAGCTTCACTTCACAAACCATGCATGTTGATGTGGTGCTTTTACTTGTCCTCCTACAAAAGAACTCTATGGGTAGGGAAAATCCCCAAGGGGAAATGATTGCCTAAATGATGAATGATATGTCAAAAGGAAGACCAATAAACTAAAGGTTGCATGACAAGGAGGGATTGATCAATGCATGGCTACATAACTAGGAGGAGGAAACTAAGTTGTCTCACAATGGTCTGGATCTACACACAAAGAGCACTTGATTGGTTCAAGAATGATTGCAAACCTATTAAGTAGTAGGTGGCCTTTTGGCAATTTTAGCGATAGAAAAAGGGAAATCAACAAGAGGAGAAAAGTGCTAAAGCACCTAGGCACTACAAGACAAAATAGGAAAATGACAAATGATGCATTTTAAATTGCTGGATAATGGAGGCTAGGTGAAACCCTAGTGTAAAGAAAATATAAACCACTCATTGTAAATCAATCCTAGCCATTCATTTGCGCTTTGTAAAACTATTAATAGGGGTCTCCCCTTCATTTGTAAATGGTTGGAGAGCTGGTGTAAAGGTATTCTACAAGAATAGTGAGCTATATTGCATGATTTATGGATTATTCTCTTGTGTTTCTTCATTATGCATGCATGGTTCTACTTCCCTATTAGTTTAGTTGTTATTTTCTTGAATGGAAGTAATGATGGTGTTTGTTATTACTGTATTTGATGAATTTGTAGCTCATGCTTTTTGTGGTTTGTTGATGATGAATCACTTTGTAAAGATAGTATGATCTTCCTTACTTTATTGTTGCAACTTAGTTCAATTGCA
>VDFB02231092.1:0-18000 GCA_007258455.2 Sequoia sempervirens | reverse complement strand
GTAAATAATGTCCTAAAGCTTGAGCTTGTGAGAAGCTAAAACATTTGAAAAGGCTTTCCAAAGACCGAAGCACCGTGCTAGACCCCCTGCTAAAGATAACTTACTAAAGATAGTAAGTGTGACAGAATCAACCCAGCTAAAAGAAGTTGTAGAAATGGGGACATTATAGTCTGCCCTTCCCAAAGATTGCTTGTCCTCAAGCAATTCTAGTGAGCCCTGCAATCCACATCCAAACCATGTTGAAACTTGAAATGATCCCCAGGTCCCAAATAAGTCTAGGTGGTCTATAGCTCTTATGGCTCAACTCCCTGTCCTGTAAGGCATCAACACCTGAAGTCTCCTGAATGTCACCTGTAAGAAGAGTGAAAATGTAGCAACCAAACTCAACCCATTCCTCAAAAATAAGTCTCTCCAAAGAACCAAATGAAGGTGCTATCGGAGTAAACTTGAGAAAATCCACACTGACTCTCACATCCCAAACAACATCTGCTCTAAACCCGATGTGAATCCCAGATTCCCTGTGAACCTCAGGAAAGAACTATCATGTTGAGGTTGTGTCATACTGAACATCACTTCCAACCCCAAGTGCCTAGACTGTACTCTCCTAGCCCAAACTGTTGTAAACAGTGAACCATCAACTGTAGCAAAGTATGCTCACGCCATGAAATAATTGTATTTAGCGTCACTCACCAAAATGGAGGCAAATAATGGGAGCACAGAAGTTGGAAAGGTACTCACTATCGGTTGCCCCAACTCAAAATCAATCATCTCATCGAGCAAGGACTGTATAACCAACTCAAGAAAGCGCAAGCAACAATAATTAATCCACGATTCCACTGGATATGTAGGAGGAGACAAGATATAAGCTGAAGAGTCATCCCCTAATACCAAATCATCTCTGACACCTAAGCTCAACCTGGTAAAACTCAGCTGTTGGTCACCAATTGGAATCGTATGTAAGTTTATTAGAACATTTGCTTGGGTTTTGAAGCTAGAAATAATCCCACTAGTCCACTCTTGAGTCAACACTTCACTACTAGAAGCTACACCTGGATCCCATACCTTGCTATTTTCATCCAATGTAGTGCAACAGCTAGGAGTAATTTCATCTTCCAGCTCAAAAAGTGGGTTGTCATATACCCTATCAGCTCATATCTCAAATAAGGGATTATTAAAAAGCAATTGTTGATCCCCCTCAAAAGCTAATTGTGAATCCAAATTAGCAAAACTGCTCGGTTTAGGCTCATGATCAACTATAAGAAAAGATAAATTTGATTTGTTCTCTCTAACAAGATCAAGACCAAAATCATCATTAATGCCATCAGCCATGCTTGATTGTTGAATAGAAATTAGAGCAACTCCATAATCAAAAGTAAATTCATCCCATGTTGGCTCTTTGTTGAATAGAAGTACCATCTCATCAAGTTTTCATGTATCAGGAAGTGGTTTTTTTTGTTCTTTGTGTACACTGTGGCAATCATCTTGGGTTATTGTTTTGAAGGCCTCAACCTGATTACTTTCAACTGTACAAACTACGAGGGGTGTGTTATCATTTACAACATTACCCGACATGAAACTAGCATTCACAAGAACTTTAGACAGCTCCAAAGAAGCATTAAAGGTTGTTGCCTTGTCTTTTCCCTTCTCCTTGTTAGACTCTGCACGTGGTCCACTCTGTGATAGTCCTCTCAAAACCACATTCTTACCTTCTGATTTGAATTTAAGTTCTAATGTCTGAAAGTTCAAGGTAAATTCCCCCAAAGAACATAGCCATTGAATGTCCATAACTACATATGTGTCTCCAATGTTCACCACGTAGAAGTCCTCAGTTTCATGTCCTCTCAATAGGATGCTCAACTAGGGAACCATCCTGTTACACTAAATAGTGAAACCATCAACCACCATAACCTTGAACCCACCAACCTCCTGTTTCTAAAGTCCTCTTCAAACCACTAAACCATCAATGATGAAGTTATGAGTAGCTCCTGTATCAATCAAGGCTAACATATGCTGCCCCTGTAACACACCTCTAATATGCAAAGACTGATGTTCATGGAAGCTATGAAGTTGGGAAAATGTCCCATCATGGTCCAACCACTTATCACTCCCCTTCGATGTCTTTTCCACCTCCATTTCATCGGAATTAGCTTGTTGGTCTGATTTTTTTGATTCACTTTCTTCACCAGATTGGTACTCTATTAACAATGCCTTTTCCTTGACAACACATTTGTGGCCTTGTGTATAAGGTTCTCTACATGTGAAACATAATCCTTTCTTCCTAAGTTCATTCAAAGTCTCAGTGTCTAACCTTGTGTAGTTTTTCTTACACTGCTCTTGCTCTTTGATGTCAATTTTCTTATCCTTTTCCTTCTTGAGCTATAGGTCCTTTGACTCAAATTTATTTTTAAATGTTGAAGTCTCCATGTGTCTAGCCTTTTTAATGGCTTCTTGAAGGCTAGGAGGGTTAAAAGCCTTTATCCAACCTCGTAAGGGGTCAGATAATCCATCAATGAATAATACAATCAACCTCCTCTCAAAAATGTTAGTTACTAACACTAAAAGCTTTTGAAATTATGATATTTATGAATCTATAGAACCCCACTATTTGAGTTGGGCTAACTCCTTGAAGTGCAACTCGAGATCTTTTTTTATCAAATCTCTCAATTAGCCTTTCAGTGAACACCCTATAGGAATTAATTTGTGCATGACCCAAAGTTATCATTCCATTGTACCACCACTCATGAGCCACACCATCCAAGTGTATAAATGCATATTGAATAGACTCAAGCTCTGGCATAGGATTTAGTGTGAAGTAGGTGTCTAGTTTTTGTACCCACGCCCTTGTTGTCATTTTTCTGGACCCATCGAAATAAGTGTGAACTTCCCTACTTTCTTTCATAGTTCATATTGCTAGTCTCTATTCCCCCTGTGATTAGAGTGTCTCATCCTCAAGTCAATATAGTCTTGAAGTCAAATATCCATCTGAAAATCAGGTCTTGCATCCACCCAATCCTGTCTAAACTGTTCTTGTTGTTCCAACAATGTGAATTTTGGATTAACCAGAGCTTCTATCCTCAAAGGAAAGTTTGGCATAAGAGGTCTTGCCAAAGCCCCTTGGTTACCAACTCCTTGCTATCCTATCCTATTTCCTTGACCCAATTGATCCATTTTGAGCACCAAATCCGCTATCCTTTCATTTGTTTCCTGGTGTTGTGCTACCCTTAGTTGTCCCCTAACCAAAGTGTCAAGTAAAATTTCCATTATGTCTGGAGGTTCTTTGTTTCTCCCATTCCTGTTATTTCTTTCATTCCCATTTTCATCCTTGTCTCCCATGCTTCTTGTGTTAGAAGACCCACTGGATGAAGTTTCTATTTGCTGCGCTTCTTTAGAAGATGACCAATGTTCCCAAAAACTCTCTTCTTTTCTTCTACTCCTCTCTGAATATCTCCTTTCTCTATCACTCTGGCTCATAGAAAAATAAACCCACTAGATGACAAGTCTATTCTAGCTCTAATACCACTGTAATGGACAACCCCAATTTTTTTTTTGAGATATGTCAGTTGCTGTAATAAATTATTGTGTGACCTCCAAGACTTCTTTGTTTTTAATGCTTGTTGTTTTTTTTTGCTTAAGAATGATTTTGGAATGGTTTTATCATAAGTTTGCATGTGTTTGATAGTGCATAAATGCATAGACAAGAGCATAAAGAAAGAAGAGAAATACACTTGCAAAGAACACTTTCAAAAGCTTAACCAATCTGATTATTTAATAGTAATGTCATAGTCTTTCTTGAACATAATCAAACATCAAATTTTGAGTAACTCAAACTTGATTACAAGTGAAGCCACAATAGTGGTTTATAATTCAAGTGAGGAAGGAAAACTCACAAAAAATGACCCCAAGGAAAAAAAAGTGAATTTGGGTGTTCGTACGAACCTACTGGTTCGACTGAACCCATAAGGGGTTTGCTCGAACCCTAGTTCAAGTGAACCCCTTTGAATTTAACCACCAAAAAACAACAAAAAAATGCATAGCAAAGGGGTTCGTACGAACCCCACTTATCCCACATCCCCCCCGAGACACAAAAAAAACCTAAATTTTGGCACTTCGGAGCTTAGGTTGAGGATGAAAATGGAGGGATCTTCAAAAACCCATTTGGAATCAGGTGGTCCTCAGAACGAGCTATTGAATGAATATAATTTTAATATCTTTTGGTTTTATTATGTATTTGATTTTTAAGTTTTATTAGACATAGGTTTTTCATCGAGAATGAAGGTCTTTGTTCTGTACATGTGGAAAAATAGCAAATTATCAAAAAAAAATGAAAAATATGAGTGCACTAGGTATTGAAGTCTTTGATCCAACAAAAAAAAAATTGAATTTTGATATATACAAAAAAAGTTACGCGTTATACAATCGCGCTATGTCTGAATTGTAATTAGTTTGACTTCAAAACTTGATTAAAGAAAAAATATTCAATAAAAAATATCTAACCAAGTGGAAGCACTAGATATCGAGTTACAAATCTAAATTTGAAAGAATTGGAATTTTATCCTTCATGGAAAAAAAGTTATGTGTTATATGGTGTCGTCACTTTTTAAAAATGTTGTTTTTTGAAAAAAACTAGTTTTCGTGGGAGATAGAAAAAGAACTGCAATCTGATTTGAAATTTTTTGAAAAAAATATTTTTAGAATCTACAGACAAAATGTGACGAGACTCTAGTTTGCATCATCTTCAAATTCCTCATGGTTTATCCACTATAGGTGCCCGAATGTGAAGATTTAATTAAAAATAATAATTTGAGTGTCCAATTTGGCCAAAAATTGTAAACCACTATTGTGGGATCACCCTTATCAATGCCTAGCAACTAATATGTAGCTCTTCAAGAACTCGTCCCTCACCAATGATATAAAGCTATGCTAATATGCTAGAATGAACACTTCATAAGATGTGATAATCAGATTTGTAAGAAACGTTATTATTTCAATCATACCAAATAATATCAATCTCAAATTAAAGGCTTTTAGACTTGGTAGTAATCCCTTTGCAGCCGATTGGTGACTTTTTCAATGAGCAGATACATCACCCTTTACGGAGGCCATAAACTCTTTCCAAACTAGGCTGGGACGTCTCTCTTAACTCCAAAATTTCTGAAAACTCATCCTAAGTTTGAGTCGCACAGTCTGAAACAACCCAAGAGAAAATACACATATCCTCTCACTGTCCAGCTATAGAAAATAACATACAACACCCTACATGGTTGACCAACATCAAGTGACTCCCAAAAGTAAAAGACGACTAGCAGTTGGGGGTGACCTTGAAGAAAAAATTCAATCCTTCACTAAAAAATGCCCTCTTACACTTGTTGGAATCGCCTAAGAAAGGGGCTTCTTAAGAAACAATGCCCAGATTGAAAATAAAATCCACCAACTAGATATGAGTAGAAAAGAGGGTTCAGGCTCTAAATATCAATGCCCAGAAATTAAGAAATTCTCCACCAAAAGTGTTTAAACATCACCCAAATTAAAGCCAAGATTAAAAAATCCAAAACCACAATCCTACATCAAAATAAGATGGAAATCTTCAACGCTAAACTCTATAACCTGCAACTATGAGGCACAAATGAAGCTCTTGTGTGAAGCCTCCAAATCCTCTCCTAATGCGGTCTTCCACACACGAGGAAAGGTGTCCTTGCAGAGGTTTTCATCTCAGCAAGTCAATCTGAACCCTAGAGCCAAGCACACAATATCCAAACATCCTTCATGAAAATAAGCCTCCAACATCCACCTTTATCCAAGTTTCTCCAAATGCACGCTAAAAATCACTTGCTTAGGTATCATTATTTTATTTTTGTTTTGCTAGAATTCAAGGTTGTAAATTAATATATTATATTAAATTTTAAATACATTAGTAAGAAGAATACATTTTGTTTAAATGATAATTTTAATATTGTAGATATGAGAATTACTAGTATTAATGTTACTAATCTATTGAATAAATATCATATTTGCAGCATGTCTGTTTTTTTATGGAACTTAAAGGTAATTTATGCATAATATATTATTTTAAATTTAAATACATTAGTAGGAAGAATACATTGGGTTTAAATGATAATCTTAATATTGTAAATATGAGAATTACTATTATTAATGTTAGCTAGCTTCATACCAATATATGTATATAAATGTATAGAATAATATCAAAGGAGATAAAAAATACTACTTTGTTAATATTATTAGTAAAATAAATAACAAGAATGTAAAAATATATTTTTTATATATTCATATATATAATTATATAATATTTAATTAAGTAAAAAATATAATAATAATAAATTACTTTACAAGATTTTATTAATGATTTCCAATAATTAACGAGAACTAGGGAGTGTGACCATCAACACCAAGGAAAAGTATGATAGAATAAATAATAAATTTTATAATAGATAATATTGAACTAATGATGTTATAACTGTAGCAATAAAAGAGAAATGTTATTATTGTAAAATAATATTGTTATTAATATCAATCTTATTAGATAATAATTAGTGGCAAAAATATTGACATTAATTGTCAAGACAATGTTATCTCAATAAAAAGACTAATGGGTGAGATTTTTTTATGAGCATTAAAAATAGAGTTATTACCATTATCATAGCAAAACTTAAAAATAGAGTTTATTCATCCAAATTATAACTCTAGTACAACCGTCACAACATTGTGATAGTATTAACTTTAGAATGATAATTAATCCCATGTATATTAATGTTTTACTAAATGGTGCATTACGTAAACCCAGTACCACCTAAGTCTAGAGCCAACTTGATTTTCATCTAAGAGTGTGCGCAATGGACCTTGCACACCCAACCTCATTATCCTCACACCCTACTCTTGGGTGGCATGTCACTGGTGATGTCATTTGTACATCAACATATAATGTGTATAGTACATGGTTGTCAATTGTTAATGTTTTATAACCATGTTAAAAAAAATGTTGGGTTTTTTGAGCAATATTTTTTTGGGAAATGACATCAATTAAGGTTTTTTTTATGAATTTTATTTATTGGTAGATGTAAGTGTAACACCCCGCTAGGGAACCCAGAGAACAACACAAATATAATGAAATAACCACATAATTTTAAAAAGATGACATTCGATAACAACATAAATACAAAGTGAACAACTACACATACGTCCTTAGAGTTCCATGACGTTGCTACTTAACCATTCTCAAGTAAGAAAATCACTTCCTTAAACCAAAGACATAATACATAAGGATTGAACATTACAACAACGTATGATCAAATTGCATATTCATAATAAAGTTTAATTACATGTTCAAGATACATCAAGATCATAATACAATAAAACCTCATATAACTATCAAGATAGTATACAATAAAGATGGTGATCATGTACAGTCGTCCATCTCGTTCACATGAGCACGCTCAGTGTCTAACTCCATGAACAAAGTGAATCCAGAAACTTGTTAAGAACAATCTTGTCTCAAGCTATATAACCTGCAAGGGAACCCAATGGAGGAAAAGCACGTTCCTCCCAACCATGTGGTACCCTAAGGTTCACTCCCTCCGTGATAGGAGATAATGAAAGGTCCACCAATCAATCAAACAAACAAGAGAATAGTACATAACATCACATGGCTGATAGTTACATAATGGCATGACTGTATCTACATCTTATGATCACTAACAAACTCCCAGAGGCAACAACAAAACTAGAGGTAACTCTACAAAAGAGACCACAAACATGTATAAGGATAAGAGTGTCATCACACAGTTGTTCTAGGTTACCCTGGTGAATCTTCTTAGATTACCGGCCCTCGTCCTGAGTTACCTTGGCAATCTCTACCGATTCCCGGCCCCTAGATGAACTCATGTGGTACCGTAACACTTTTTGAGAGGACAAAGTGAACGACTAAGACATTATAGCCCATCTCAATCTAACCTTAATCTTTGCAAGAACTAAGGTGATAGGCAAAGCAATCATTTATCTGGATTTATTTAATGAAGTACTACCCAACCCCTAATACATTAAATTAAAGTTTTTACTGGATTAACTAATTCTGATAGGTTACCCTAACAACGTCTTAGGGTTCTGGCCCCTAACGAAAGCCACTCTTCCTATATACAAAACTTCACTATCTGACAACAACAAGGATAGCCATCATGCACAAACAAACTGAATCATGTTCACAACCCAATCATGACTTAAAACATTTTACTCCCATTCACCACATAGGTAACAAAACAATGTGCATGGCTAGCCCCACAATGAATTAAATATGCTAAACTTCCTAACTCAAATAGATTAAACAATTCAATCAAGAATTTCCTAGCCTTTGGAAAACTAAAATCCCATAACACATCAAATAAACTGCCACTTTGATAACTTCAAACAATAAAACTCACAGGAACTTTCTTTAACACTAATCAATATTTAAAGAATAGTTCAAAGAATAATTCTATTTATTTACAATTTAAATACCATATTCATTTAAAACAAAATCTTAAATATTACCTAATAAGACAAATAGATAACATGTTTTTGTTTTATAAAAAATCAATAAGAAAATAAACTTAATATAAATAGAATCATTCAAATATCATCTAAGCATTTTTATTACAACTAATTGTTTATTAATTCACAAAGAAACAAAGTCTAGTTTTTACATTCTTTTAAATATAAACATATACTTTTGTCTTAAACTTATTCCTATGATTAACCTCATTATCATCAACATAGAGATACATATTTTCAATATTAATTTATAAAATCAAACTTAATCTAATTATATTTTGATAAAATATATAGATCTAACTATCTGTTACTACACGCATGCACAATTAGGGAAATACGGTTTGAAAACTAATGTTTACAAAAGCAAATTGAATGACTAAAGATGAGATTTGTTCATAGCTTGACTTAATAATGAGATAACATCAATTATGCAATTCAATTATCATTTGCAAATGAGCCAAAACAACAGATTAGAATAAAATAATATAAAAGGTTGAGTTTCCAGCAATAACTTTTTTTTCCAGATCATCGAATGTTTTAGCGTAATCACACCAAAGAATACGGTTTGTATCTACATGAATATTGCTTAAAATTCACATTCAAAGGTAAGGATAAAATCTCTACAGTCTCTTATGTTCAAGCGTTGCCTCCGTGAGTTGTGAATAGAATCAAAAAGGTTATTTAAATCTATACGCCCTACCATTTTAAAGTGTTTCCGCTGTGACAGGTTGCGTAAGGAAACAAGGAGCTTATTTAAAACTATACACCCTACCATGTTCAAGTGCTTTAGCTAATACAGGTTGCCAATGAATCGGGGAGTTTATTTAAACGCTTGCACCCTTCTATGCTCAAGTGTTGCAACTGGAACAGGTTGCTAATGGAATCAAGGAGATTATTGATGACGCTAAATGAAATAATCTGAAATCAGAAAAATGATAAAGAAGGAAAGTGTTGTCAATGCTAAACAGGAGTTTAGTGATGATAAACACAACCTTAATTCACACCAGAATACTGCGCCACTCTTAAATCTATTGATTGATGATTCAGAACATAACACAATGCCACAATACAAAGAGGATTTGTTGTAACTCCCAAGCAAAACAACTGGCTGGAATGGAGGCAAACTAAAGTCACCAATTAAAAATAACTTAGGCCCTACACAGGCACCGACTAAGGAGAAACAAAACTAGAGATCAAACTTAGAGAGAGCGGATTGGCCATGTTGGAGGGTAAGGGAATGTTTAAGGAACTGATTCCAAAGATAAATTATAGCCAAATACAATGGAAAACATCATAATAAAATTCTACAGATTGAATTCGACTACTGACCAAACCAATCACAAAGTCTAAAAACTAGAAGCCCACCCAATACATATAAAATAATAATAGATATCAAACATAATCATGCCCCAACAAAGGAGATGGATGGCAACCAAAGTTAAAAGAATCCATTAAGCAATTTGCATGGCAACATAAAGTAGAGACTATAATTAGATTGGCTACAGGGGATTTGATAATGGAGATGGATGTCCCCGATCCTAAAGAGCTCGTGATTCAACAAATACAATGTACAAAAGGAAAGAAGATAAATCCAATTCTATTACAACTAGGTTTTAATCGTTTTCTTTTCCTTAAAACTTTTTCTCATCTATTTCTCTTCTAATCGACAACAATATTCTTTTTGATGTTTTTACAGATGATTCAACAAATAGATTCAACCACAAGAAAGATCAAATGACATAAAATTCATATAGAAGCTTTCTATACAAGAAAATGCTAAAGCAAAAGAAGAAAACCTGGAGATAGAAGCCAACACCAGTAGACCTGAAATTCTTTATTTCCCAAGAGCACCGATTCCTTAAATCAATTTCCCGTGAATGAATTTGCACAACCAAAATATTTTTAATTCAAATCCAATTAACTCATGATTGCCAAACTTAACTCAAAGTCAGCATGCAAATCAAATTGATCATCTAGTTCAAACTAAATAAACACTCAAGATAACATTTTTAACTTAAAGTCAAGTTTTCAGATATTCTAATATCTTCTATTGAAACAACTGTTCATTAATATCTTCTTCTTTTTTCAAACAATTTTAAACTTGCACAATAAATAAATAAATATTATATTATGCAAAACTAACAATTACATTTAAATAAATATATCTTTTAATTAATATAATTAATCAAAACCCTTTTAAAATAAAATAACATTATAATTCAATTCAAATATTAAATTATCTGCACATCAATATTTCAATTTAATATTTCTGCATCATTAATTAAATCAATAACTGAACAATTAACCAATAAACTAATTAATCAGTGGATTTCCAACATGACGAAAACAAGTATGACATAACGGAACCAGACGACAAAACAACAACGATGGGTGACAAACAGATACTCGTTCAATGAAGAATGATGGCTAATGACAGACCTGACACTATCTTCAAAACAATATATTTCCATTGGGTTAGGGCACGTTCAAACCTGTCAAGCAGGTGGAGACAATGCCCGGTATCTGCAAATTGCATCCTTCAACATTGTTAAACATATAATCATATATCGACAAACACACCGTGAAGAAGATTCGCATCGTAGTAGGGTACTCACGAGTGAGTTATACTACACTGTCTCCTTCACTAAGACTAACAAACATCATTATATCATAAACAACAATTACATCATGATAACCTCATTAAAACTCAGAAACAACATAAACCATAACACACACATGTCAATCGTAATGTCATTACATGAACATAACCATATGATCATGATGTGAAATATATCATCCTCAGAGTATAACAACTAACATAACATATGTATCCTAACTAAAAGAACTATAATATAGTATCCAAATCAGCTAAACAACTAGCAAACAAACATAAGCAAACTGAAACACATAGTAGCAACTAGAGGGACACTACAGTAAGAAAGCACTAAAACTTAAACTTGTATTGGGTCCAGCTAAATATGTTGTCCACATCAACTTGATATCTCAAAGAACATAATATGTCACATACAAAAAATTTCTTTATAGATCTCACCAATGTGAAATTGTCCCAAAGATCATAATCATCCATGAAATAAATTTGATCTATATACAATTGATTCAAATCTATTTTATGGTAAACTTATGTCTCCCATTTTTACTAATGAAGGAAATGGAAAATCCTTCAACCTTATCATGCCCTATTCTCTAATGTTGGAATTAAATTAGAACTTGGCATCAACTATAATATGCACTGTTCCCATGCTCTAGGTATTTTTAGAGTTTCCATGCCTATGCTTCCCAAAGTAGCTCTAAACCTCCAAACTATAGTGTCATTAGTTTATTATTTGTTGGATAGTATAAACTCTGTGCCATGTTTACATAATAATTTCATGTTAATTGATTTACCTTATATGCTCACACAATTTCTTCAATGTCTATTTTTTTATTCAATTCCATCTATGTTCTTAGGTAGATGTACTCTCACTTGAAATAGTATTACTTCCAATTTTCTAATTGGTGGTTGAATCATACCTTGCACCATGTTGTCATGGGTTATGCCACATATATAATGGCCAAGTTTTATTATTTTGAGCAATAGAGTGCAACACTATAAATTTGGACACCCATTCTTGGTAATTAATCAATGTTCATGACCTTTGAATAACACCTTTATTTTAGTTTGTTAAGATGGTCATTTTTCATGGCACCATCAATTTTCTCTAGCTACACCATGATTTATGTTTGGTGCCTTCCCAAAATATTCCATACCCCTTCATGTAGCCTAAATAGTTTCATGTGTATGTTATTCAAAATATAATAATTACGTTGATTATATATTTGATGGTCAAATTATATATATGCTAGAAAAAAATAGTGACTCCTACTTCATGGAGTGTAATGTTTTAGAAATATATATAATGTTTGTGCTCTTGACACTGCTATAGAGATAAGATGGCATTAAGTTTATAAATTTTATTTAAATCAAATGACAAGGAAGTTCAGCTTACCCCATAGGGATAAACATAGATGGATATTTTAAATGTGAGGAAACAAGAGTCCAAAATTATTGTTAACCATAACAAAAAACAGTAATGTGGATTAAGTGAGTATGGTTAAGTAATCTTCAAGAGCTTCAAGAACATATCTTAGAAATTGATAATCAATAGATTTAGATTTGATAGTTCTGAAGTGAACTTTTATATAATTAAAAGATTAATAATATAATATTCTTAGACAATCCTTTATGCTTACAATTCATCATCACCATATATGCATCTCAAAGGAGCCCTATATAGAAATATAGTAGACTCAATGTCATGCCCATAGTTTTTACTTGGAAAACCCAAATTTTTTTTGTATACAAACATACAATGATTACGATAGATTTAAATGTAATCTTATTATGGATGTCACTCTTAAGAGTAATAATTTTAGTAATGAAAATATTATATTACTATCCTTAATAAAATTCATGATACCCACACTATGTCTATTATTTATATTTGCAACATGTAATACTGAGCTACCTTCTTAATGATGTGCCATAGTTGTGAGTATACATGTTTATAATATCTCTGATTATTTTAAGTGCTAAATGACTCTGTGATTTTATGTTGTGCCTATTGAATTATTCACAACAATTCTTCAGCAACACATGAAGCTAAATGATTCCCTATTGCAATTAACTTAATACTACACACTGCACATATTTCTAATAACAAAACTGACCTTGATACTTCTATGGTCCATAATATCCAAAGTCACTGTTAATATTAAATTAGTGTACTAATAATTTTAATGCTTATATCCATATCACTACCAATTCTTACGTTAATACAAGATTGATATTTAATATGAGCTCCTTATTTTATTTATTGCTTAGATTTAACATGTTGCTCGCTATGGATACTTATAGTGGTATTAGTATTGAATCCAAAACTCCTATAACTTCAAATTTTCCCCTATGTGTCATAAATATTAATATTATTCTAGCCTTTTGATGGATTGCCATAAAATTTGATTTTAGAACTAGTATTTTCAGTCAATTCTAATGCGAAGGTGATACTAGGTTTACGTAAAGTACTTTTTTTTTTTTTATCGACACATTAGAACTAAGGTTATGCTATTATAGTATTGTGACAATGGTGCAAGGCTTATATCTTGGATGAGTAACCTCAATTTAAAGTTCATTGTAATAAGGGCAATATCTCTTCCCTTCAACAACATCTAGGGTTTTTTTTTTTTCTATGGACAAGATAATTAGCTTATCTTGTATTACCTTCATGAGATAAAATAGTTAATAAGGGACACGTGATAGGTAACAAAAGTCAAACTTGGTTGGAGGGGAGATTTATATGCTCCATTCTTTTAAAATTTCTTAAGGGAGGGTATACGACCAGACATCATGAAGTGTTTTCGATAGAGTAATTTCTTGAATTCATAGTCATACAACATGAAAATAGTGCGCACCGAAATATAGGCTCCGTGTAAATGATTTTATTCTCCACGTCTTATGATAATACATTATTATTTAAATGAGTAGCTACATTTTATTTTATTTTCAATTAGAAATTAGGTCCTCATCATATTTATAGGTAGGGTATACAGTTATAATAGTGGACTCATCACTTACATGACCCAACACAGATGTGAAAAGACCGAAGCTTGAGCAGTAGTTAGTATGTATATAATCTTGTTGACTCAATATACTACCAGACATGAGGAGGGGTAAAGTCCGTGAATGCATTTGGATATAGATGCTATATTTTAGAATATTGTGCTGTCAGAGTTGATTGGATCGAATCGGTCAGCAAGAGGAGGGATTGAACCTAACGAGTTAAGGATTGCCATCAAATTAGCATGTACTATAATTCACTGAGGAGGCACTGAACAATACAGTAAGGGCGTCTACTGCAGTCAGGAGGATATTTATGATATTTGCTAAATGAGGAAAGGCGTCCAAAGTTACACTATTAGGATCTTGGCTATAATTTCATTTAAACAAACATACTCTAAGACCCTTGTCGAAAACTTATTTGCTGGCTGCAGTCCGCCAACATGAGAAGTAAAAGGGTATACCCGCAAGGAGGAGAGGGGAGGAAACAGTTACCAAAAGTGGTGCAGGAAGCGACAAGTAACTGACAAAGACACAACCTGAGGAATGGCATAAAACAGTGAACAGCTGAGCATCGTTTACTCATCATGCATTAGTACAGACGCAAGATAGCCATTGATACGCTATTACAGATCATCTTGCTCAAATCACCCCTATTATTATTGAATTCAATGCATTTGAAGGATGATACTTATAGTGATTGGAGGATTCTAGTGAGAAGGGATGAGTGTATGCACGAAGCTCAAAGTTTATGATAGTTCAGAAGTGGGTTGACAGAGTGTTTGTTGGGAACACATTAAATCAATCTTCAACGATCAAGTCTACCTATCCATTTGAGAAGATTCCAATAGATCTTAATTTATTGAATCCTTAAATGTTACACAGATTTCACGTCATACACTTATCTTATTAGCAAAAAAAAATGAATGAAGACTTTCATGTGAAGTTGCAGGCTTTCTGGGCAGGTAAATGAAACATGAAATGGTCAACACCATCACCATCCGGCTTGCAATGGAATAAAAGATCTGACCCGGTGGAAAACACTGCCGCATCGTTGGGTGCTTAATTCATATTCATCGAGCAGTTTTCAGAAATAGCAAGGTTATTATGTTTTATTTTTTTGTTTTAGATGTGTAGACAGTTGCTTCCCCGCCCTCTCTAAGTTCCTAAATAGCGATGCAACTTGTTTTAATGGTTTGGCATAGAATGCAAGTCCCGCTAGTATTTCCTGAGCCTCTGCCTCAAGATAGCCTCATATCTGTTGAGAGAAAACTACTTGAGAGAGTGCAATGATGATAGAGCCTATGCATTTAAATTTACAGAGGATTTCTCTTTGTTTGTTCACTCGAAATAATATCTCCCATCTCCTAATTTTAGTTTTCTTTTGCATCGTGGGTGAGATCTACTGAGTTTTCTTATTTTGTCTCTCAGTTTTACTTGTCTATATATACTTTGTCTTCCAAAAAAAAAATGTAGAGATTATATTTCCTCTGAAATTTTACAAGTATAAAAAATATATATTTGCTTTCTCTCTCTCTCTTTTTTTTTTACAGCAAATTGAAGCTATACTTTTTAAATTAATACCTGGCACAACAGAGGTTTTCACGATCCAAACATCACAAATTTAAAATGCAATTATCTAATATATATTATCTCTTTTAAACTCATTTATTCTGGCATGAAGCTTGAGGAGAAGGCAGCCTCTACTAACACCTCTATTTGCAGAAAATGGACATCAGAAAATTGTATTAACCCCGTTCAAATATGCGGATCTTTGTTTCCTTCATTCAGTCCAATTTAAGTAAATGCAAATATATAATCAATTTAATACAGTTCTAAATATATTTCATATGCCATTTGATATAAATTGTATAAATATTTATTTCCTAAAATTTTACTTCAATACTGAATGGTGAAAATACTTTCATGTTGAAATGTAAATTACATCCATTAGCAAGGCTTGCTCCTTTCCTATAATTTTCTTCTAAAACAAAATACTAACTTTTAATATTGCAATAGTATTAAAGAGAAATATAATGAACACAAACAAAGGAATAAGACTTGCTAAAACATGAATCCCATCTTTTAGAATTACAATATTATCACATTATTTGAGGAAGCAAATGACTTGCAAACTCATGAACAAGGTCTTGCTCTCCACCCTACCGTAATGGCGTCATGGAGCCTCGTGGGCTCTAGCCATACCCGCGAGCAAGGTAGTCTTTCAGCTCCAAGATGATCAATGGAGTCTTTTCAAATTCTTACAAAGGAACAATAATGACATAGCTCTAAATTTCTTGCATCTAGGTCCCCTAATCTCTATGTTCAACCATGATCTATACAACGTGCCACATTCTTACAACAAATACACAAGAGTAAATGGAAATAAGAACTTATCTTCTTTCTTTTTGGTGAAGGGCTTGAACTCTTTCAACCATCTTTTCTCCAAGCCAAGCCATCTTGAACACTTTCTTCTCAAAGAGGTGGACTCCTCTCCTTTTCCCATTCTTTCTGCCATCTCCACTAAAGTTCTCCAAAAGGAGAAGTGGGAAAATCCCCAAATATTCCATTTTCTTGAGATATATAGGAATCCTCCAAACCTATACTCTTTCCCACAAGTGCTCACACATGTGTGAGTCTTGTGCCAATTCCAAGAACTTTTTTGGGAGTGGGGAGTTGAGAGTGAAAAGTCAGTTTTTCCAAGCCCCAACACTTTTGAATTCGTCACATTCATGAATGTGGACTTTTCAGGGGTCTTTTCATACTCCAAGGACAAGTTCACATGTCAAAAAGGTTCCAAACCCATACATATAGGTCCTAGGGGTCTATTTTTGCACTAATATCAAAACAATTGACCATACCACACCCTAAGAAGCCAACTTTGAAGGCCAATTCGAAATTCAAGACCTAGCTAAGGATTTGAAAGCCCCAATAGATCTTACACTCTTAACCACATGACTATAATCAATAAGGATCCAAAAAAAATACCTACACTAAGCCACCAATCATTAAAACCCTCCACTCAATTACAACATAAACAAAACCCTAATTACCTCCCAAGTCATAGGGTCAAAAATCAAATTTTCAAAAGATAGATATTTAACTTGGGTCTAGATTGTCCTCCCTTTTACCCTTGGCATTAATCTCATATGCATTTTTCAAAATACATGTTAGGTTAGAAATATAATAAATACCTATTCAAAATATCAATAAGATCAATTCAATAGTTAGTAAGTCATAGTACATATATATATTCATTTCCTTTCCCTATAAAAGATGAAAACTTTGAGCATTCATTTAAATAATAATGGAAACCTAAGCTTAGCTAAATGCTTTATTTGCACTACTAAATTTACTCTTGGACACTCCTTCCTGTAATAAAATTTGTCATTCAACTTGATATCTAATTTATATAAAATTTTTTTCTCAAATTATCCTACCTTAGGTATACCTCTAATTGATTAGAGTCATCTTTCAAATTTACCCTGATGATTCTTGGCTAATGATCCTTCTGGAAACTTCTCCCTGATCTTCCAAAGTCCTGCTTTATTCCTACCTATTATCATTTCCCAAGTAACATGAAACTTATTAGCGAGATTCAAACCAATATTAGATACACAAAATTTCTTAGCTCATATCGATCTAAGTGTATTCTTCATATGATACTTGTTCGTGAATCTAAATATTATTTGCTCACATTCATTCTTGACAGTTCTCCCGTTTTCATTTAATGAAGAGAATTTGTCACAATAATCATTTACAATAGTTAATACTAAAATCAAAATATTAAACATAGAATTAGGTTAAATCATCAATTTATTCACCAACAAGAATAATTAAACTTATCA
>VDFB02231090.1:0-19145 GCA_007258455.2 Sequoia sempervirens | reverse complement strand
TTAGAGGAGCTACAGTTCCCCACTAGGTCAAGAAGGACTCGAGAAAGGGGAGAATCATCGTCACCCATCCCTTCACCCGCATCATCCAGATCTTCACATCTAGTGGTTGAAGCCATACCCATCCCTGAAGCAGTCCCCATTCAACAACCTCAGCCTGTCATTAACCAACCACAACCACCACCCCCACTTTTTCCAATGGCTTTCCTAGCTAATGATCCGTCCCCTTTGTCTTTCAATGCTTACAATGTAATGCCCAAAAACCCTGAGCACTTCTGTTCAAAATTCCATGTCAATGACCCGAACAGGACTGCAGAAGAACACATAAGGATTTTCCAAACCTGTCTCAAAGATAGAGGGATTGTCCATGAGGATGTTGCCTGTAGGTTGTTCCCTTATTCGCTAGGAGAAGAGGCTTTTTACTGGTACAATCACCTCCCTTCTGGCTCAATTCTCAATTGGAATGATCTTGAAACTGCCTTTTTACAAAAGTTCAGAATACCTATCAGTGCCAATGAATTGTACCTACAATTCACCAAAGTCAAAAGAGAGGTCAATGAACCCATATCCAGTTTCAATAATAGGTTTCACCGCGTATACACCAGACTTCAAGATCCTTATGTCTTGGATGACAATACTGCCCTAGGAATCTATTATGAAGCTCTAGATAGCCTGACAACAACCTTCCTGAAATGGAGACCCAATCCTCCAGGTACCCTAACTGATGCGTATACAGAGGCTGTTAAGCTTAGCACAGATTTGAGGCAACATATAACTGGACCATTGCCCTCTTTAGGACCAGTTGCACACCCTAATCAGGTTCAGGCAGTAAATCAGGCACTCAAAAACCATACTCCAATCATGAATCCAATACCTCAGTTACTGTTCATGCCACATCCTGGTCTTCCCATGAGCCAGGTTTCTCCTATGATGAATTTTCCCCAGCAGCAGGTTAATCAGTCTTTGTATCAATCACAGCCGAATAGTTTCCCTGCTTATTTGCAAAATTTTGGGGTATTGCATCAGTCTATGATATCTAATACAATGTATGTCTCTCCTTAGAGTAACACAAGCCATCTTCCTTATCGAGATCCAAATAGGGAGAGGATTGATGAAATGGCTGAACAGATAAAGAAGTTGAATCTGGAGGTGACTTACTTAAGGAATCAAAATAGTCAATTGCAGGCTGCCCAGAAGAGTATGCAATCCAATCAGAACAGAGAATTTTCACAAGGGAAGAATTTTGATAGGGGACAATGTAATGAGAGGGGATTCTATAATGACAGAGGATACAATCAGGATAGGGGTTACAACAATGATAGAGGCTATAATAATGACAAGAGACAGAACTTTGATAGAGGTCAAGGTAGTGGATCTGGATTTGATAAGAGGCAATCACAAGGGCAAAGTAGGACTCTGAATACAGGCCCTAATAATGGAGGAGTCCCCACCCCATTGGATCAACCAGCCAATCAAGTAGTCAACCAGTCTGCAAATCAGCCAGTCAGTCAGGACAAACCTCACAGTAGTGTATATCTGGCTAAAGTAGCCTTATCAGGATGGTGCAGGCTCCATAAGACAAGTCAGCATTCAGAATTAGAGTGTCTAGAATTCCAAATTGCTGCCTCTATTTTCCAATATGAGGTAGAGAATAATGTAAATGGGCAGGAGATTGTTCCCTCTAGTCCTTATGATGCTCCTGTGCTGGTTTTGAACCACGCTCCTTTCCCTGCCAGTAAGGAGAATGTACCTGAAGAGGAACCTGACTCTCAAGAAGAAAGGGCAGATCAAGTATGCAATGGAGATGAGGTTGCTCGATTGTTCAATGAAGAAGAAATGAATGATAATGATCCCCTCGATCAGGAAGAAAATTATGTTGAAGAAGTACAAATGTTCCAGAGACATGGATTGAGAGATATGCCTCATAGGCGTCCACAGCCTGGAGGACCTTTCACCACTTCCATTCCTCCTAACAAATTTAGTATTCCCCCAGATCCTAATGCTAACAATAATCCACCTTTTCCACATGTTTTTAAGCAGTATCTTTCCAAGGAAAGACAGGCTCAAACTAACTCACAAAAGGAAAAGGTTGTTCAAACAAGCAAGGACAAGGTGGAGGAACCTTCTAAGGACATCTCCACCGATATGAGCGAGGAGCAGATGGCTTCATATGTTGCTGAGGAGTTCAAGAAATTAAAGGTAAATCTTTCAACATTTGAGTTATTAAGGTTTCCTGTAATTAGAAGGCTATTTTAGGTACCTATGATGCACATTCCAAACCTTCTGGAGAAAATATCAGCTAGACCTCCAGTTCTCAACCTGTGAGCACACAGAATCAAACCCAAAATAGGACTAACATGCCCCCTGGAGATAAGGGAAAAGAAAAGGATAAGACTCAAGTGGCTCAGGTAGACACTCAGCCCACTTTGTTTCAAGAGAAGACATAAACTCCACCATTCCTGATCTCTGTCTGTATATTTGGTAAGAATCTGCATAATTGCTTATTAGATTCTGGTGCTACCACCAATGTGATGCCTTTTGGAGTGTGTAGAGCTTTAGGAATTGCACCTGCTGACTCTCAGAAGAAGGTGACTCAGTTGGATAGAACTGAAGTAAATGTTGTGGGAGAACTAAACATGATTCACATGCAGATAGCTTCAGATCCAAGAATTTAACAGGTTATCAATATTCAGGTAGTTGATATTCCTGATGCATACGGTTTGATCCTGGGAAGGGATTTTACTAAGGCTTTGAATGGTTATGTGTCTACTGATCATTCTCATATGTGGATTCCATGGAAAGGAGTGCCCAATCATATCAGAATTGAGAGAGAGCCAAGAATGAAGTACATGATTACAGAATACCAAAATACTTCAACAGAAGTTCTGATATTAGAAGTAGGAATGGAAAATTACGTGTTGTCATCTCAGTATGAGGAGTCAGACTCAAAGTAGGTGTTGATGCTACACACGATGCCCATTGATCATGGAATAGAACTCAGCCCTGTTACCGTTTTGATAGAATCAGTTGAGGAAGGAAAAGAACCTGAAGATAATCAGATTAGTCTCTTGGACGGTTTTCAAGAATTCATCAAGCGGTGTGCTGAAAATCAAATTCACCTAGATAGAAGGGCAAGCTTTGAAGAATTACTCTTACCTAACTGGTGTAGAGTTCATAATGCCTCCCATTCTGAGTTGGAGTGTTGTTTATGCCAAACAGCAGTAGAACAAGTACAAAAATGCATGAATCCAATCTTGGCAGCTCAAACAGATATACAAGATCCCCAGAAAGACTGTCAAGAAAGGAAGTTTGTATCATCTGAAAAGCCACTCAGCAACATTAAGCCAAAGGATGTGATGAAGAAGATCGCAGCTACTGAGTGTTGGACACTTAGATCTGATGGATCCAAGTCCAAGTATGGAGCTGGGGCAGGGTTTGAATTGATTAGTCCAAAAGGTAAGAATTTCTTTGCAGCCCATAGGCTCTAATTTCATTGCACCAATAATGTAGCAAAGTATGAAGTGCTAATTCATGGACTTCTTATGGCACTTAAGAAAAAGGTTAAGGTTCTGCAAGTTTTTGATGATTCTGATTTAGTGGTTAAACAAGTAAGGAGACAATATTCATGTCATGATAGGAGAATGACTAATTATAGGCATAGAGTATGGGACCTCATTGAGGGATTTGATGCCTTCAACATTCAGCTAATACCATGGCGGAAGAATCAAACGGCTGATTCTCTAGCTCAGGCAGCAAGCACTCTGGAGCCTCTATCTTTGTCAGGTCTGAAGAAGTTCACTGTAGAATTGACCCCTGTGCCATCAGTCCTGGACAATGTTACTAACTTCCAGGTGTTCGAAGATGATAAACATATCCTAGATTTCATCACAAATATAGACGTTTTTGCTTCTCAAATCATTGATGAAACAAAACCTCAGGAAGCAGAGCTAGATTTAGAAGGTGTGATGAATCTGAAGTCTAATACTATTCCAAGGGGAATGGTACAGTTGGAGCAAATTTTTGATATGGATAAGATCAAAGATCAGGAACAAGAGTCAAAGAAAGAATCAATCAGTGGACAGTGTGACACTTACAATGTGGGAACTAAGGACAATGTTAAGAATATCTTCATTGGCAAGGTATGCACTCCAGAAGAAAGACAAGGTATAATCAGAGCTTTACACGACTTTCCAGATATAGTAGCCTGGGGTTATGAAGATTTGAAGACTTATGATACATCCATCATAACTCATACTATAACCCTGAAGCCCGATGCTAAGCCTTTTCAGAATGACGAGACATACATGATACATTATTTGGAACCACACTCATCACACAGAGGTTCAAAATTCTTTATGCATGATCATATTTCCTGTTAGGCATTCAACATGGGTGGCTAACCTGGTTCCAGTGAGAAAAAAGAATGGAGAAATCAGACTCTATGTTGATTTCAGGAATCTGAACAGATCTTTAGAGAAAGATAACTATCTAAGTTTCCCTCTTTGGATAGAGGTGCCCCAAGTAGTCAATGGATCTCGAGATGATGTCGCTACCGGATGGTTATTAAATTTGTAATCAAGTGATAGTTCGATTATGAGGACATACACAGAACTGAAATTTCACAACTAAAATTAGGAGTACTTTTACATACAGGGGGATGCCATTTGGACTCCCATTAATCTGGGAGCTACATTTTAGAGAGGAGCTATGGATATTGTCTTTAAGGATGTCATAGGAAAATGCATCATCATTATATATGGATGACATTTCTCAGAGAAACGGAGGATCACATCTCGATTCTAGCATAAAGTGGCACAAAGGTGGAGGAATTTGGCATATCCTTGAATCCTAAAGGTGCATCTTTATAGATACTTGAAGAAGCTACTAGGACATGTAATATCGAAAAGGAATTGCTATTGATCCAGGAAAGGGTGGAGAGGCCACTCTTGATTGATACCTTATAAAGGAAATGAGAAAATCTTTCTTTGTAGAATCAACTTAAATTGAAAATTCATTACTAGATTTGCTGAAATTGTTAAACCACTGAATGCAATATTAAAACAAGATGCCAAGATCGAATGGACTACAGAAGCAAAGGAATCTTTTGCAGAGATCAAGAGGGCCATTATTGATGCTCCAATATTGGTAAGTCCTAATTATAGCAAACCCTTTTATATCTATTCCTTTGCTTCGGATCATTCGTGTGCTGGGATGTTAACTCAAAAGTCTGATGAAATGGCAGAATCCTAGTATAATTACTTTATGAGTGCAATTTAGAAGATGCCTGAGTTGAAATATCCAAGTGGAAGCGGGGCCCTATGCCTTGTCCGGAGGCGATGAGTAAAAGAAATTTAGGCTATCCTGGAGAAAATAAAGATGCCTGCAATTGTCCTGATTACCTTGATTGAGATTCTCGATCTTGAGATGGAGGGTTGGAGTGGGTGCTAGAACTGAATGACCTTCCAAGGATATGATGTTGAGAGATCCATTAGAGGTGGTGAAGGTTCTGAGACTCACTCGGACCAGAAATATGTCTTGAATTGACTATTTAGAATTATAACGTTGAGGAGGTTTCTCTAGATGGTTGGTATGATGACCTAGTGTATTATCTGCTGAATCAACGACCTCCGGGTCATCTTAATGTTGTTCAAAGGAGAGCTTTATGATTGAAGAGTGATGGTTTCATGTTGAAAGGAGTTGTGCTGTACAAGAAAAATTATGAAGGAATTTATTTGAGGTGTCTTGGGAAGCAGGAAGCTGAAAGAGTGATGAGCGAATTTCATGAAAAATATGGTACTGGTCATGGCTCTGCTATTGCCACAGCAAACCAGATCTTGAGGGTAGGATACTACTGGCCCACACTGTTTAACGATGTTCACCATCATGTTAGGACCTGTCACATGTGCTAGACCACGGCGACAAGAGAAAGGTGTGTAGCACTTCCACTCCAACCAGTCACTGAGGTAAGGCCTTTTGCTCAATGGGGTATGGATTTAATAGGTTCCATCAATCCACCATCTTCTGCAGGACATAGGTACATTCTCACTATCACTGATTACTTCACAAGGTGGACTGAAGCTTTTCCTTATAGACAATGTACATCAGATGTAGTGATTTATTTTTTAGAATCAGCCATTCTTAATCGGTTTGGATGCCCTATTGCTGTTGTTTGTGATAATGGTCCTGCCTTTGCATCTTTGAAATTCTCAAATTGGGCTTTTGATCATGGCATTATTGTGAAGTTTGCATTTAATTATTATCCCCAGGGTAATGGCTTGGCTGAGTCCTCTAATAAGAACCTATTGACTATCATCTGTAAGCTTTTAGAGAGGAACACAAAGGACTGACACACCCAGCTTCGGTTTTCCCTTTGGGCAGATCGTACCAGACTTAAGTCATCCATTGGAACATCCCCTTATCACTTAGTGTATGGTCTAGAGCCAGTATTCCCCATCCAACTCAAGATCCCAACTTTGTAGTTTATAAATCAGTTTTATGAGTAGGGGGACAGAAGGGAGGCTAGGTTGACAGAACTACTACACCTTGAGGAGAAACGGGACAATGCCCTTGAGAATGTTGCCAAACATCAGGGGGTAGTTTAGAGATGGTTTGATAGGAGAGCTAAGGTTAAAGCCTTCTGGATTTCTGACCTTGTCCTATCTTTGGAATAAACCCTCTGATCGAGAGGAAAGGAACAACCATGGAAGTTTAATCTCAGCTAGGTTGGTCCATATCAGATTGTTGAGATACTGGGGGAATGTTCTTCGATACGAAGACTCTCAAGGAGGGAGAATATATCTTCCTGCACATATCAATGAAGCTGATGTTAGAAACAGTATTTCAATCTGAACTATTTTCAAACTCTCTGCTTTTGTACATAGTTAGTTTGGGATTTAAGTTGTTTGCTGTGTGATTTAGAATTTGGTTTCCCTTTTTGGTTTACTTATGCATTTTAGTTGGTGGGTTTACTTTGAGTTTCTTTGTTTTTGGTTTCGTTGCTCTTGCTCTTGGTTCTTTCTCTTTTGGGGACCTTTGGCTATATCTGTATAGCAATGGTGACAAGGTAGGTCTGATGTTTCTGGTATTTCCCTTACAAACTCTAATCATCCTTCTAGGACACTATGGTACGAACTCTTTATCTTATGTCACTTTTCCTTATGCTGAGGCAAGGAGTTCTCTAGTCAATTTGAATGGGACTATATTGGGGTCTTATACTTTTAACTATTAATATACCTGAAGTTGTAGAAGGTCCTTATAAGGTCTGAACAGGTGAAAAATCTTCTTCTGCTCTAGTGCCACTGTGGTTCTCAGCCCTGAGTGTGGACTTCACTGTTCAGAAGTTGAATGAAATGAGTGAAAAGAAAAGAAATATCAACAAAAAAAAATAAAAATAAAATATATATATTGCAAATCAAAAGGTTTGAATTCAACTCATTAAGGGAATCTGAATATCTCTACCGGGGCTATGGACGCCTGGCTGGCAGTAGAGCTATGTTCAGGAGAATCACAGTGATAACCTCGTCGGGGCTATGGACGCCTGACTAGCAGCGAGACTCTATCTAGGTTACTTTTAGATTATGAATCTTTACGTAATTTGTTCATACCAAGTTTGGCTCCTGGTGCAACTGAGGGTAGGTAATGAATGCATGTGCACACACTTTGACCCTGGTATAGGAAACTTTGAATGATTGGGAACTTCTTTGTTTAAACATGGACGGTGATGGTTGGATATCTAAGTTGAAACCATGAGTTCTAGGTTCTTGATTCCAGTTTGTCATTGAAATGCTCAGGAGCATTTCCCCAGCAGAGTCGCCATTTGTTGTGCAATTTTCACACACATGCCCCACTTGGAGTAGGGACCCTCTTTTTGAAGGTTTTTTTTTACCTTTGGTTTTATTGAACTTATCTTTTTAAGGGTCTTGACATGTTGGTCTTGTTAGCTTTGACCTTGCCCTGAGGTTTGAATTGACCAAAATGGAGTTTTAAGCAAATTTCGAGTTTTCACCCAGCCCCGGGATATTCCCGAGCCCTGGTTCTTTGTCTGTTTCTGGCTGGATTCTCTGAATCTGGGTTTCTGCTTGGATCCGGGATTTTCCGGTTCTGGCGAATTTTCTCGGACTTTGCCAAAATCCCGAACTTCGTCCTTTCCCCAGTTTTTGCATTTCCGCGAAATCTGCATTTCCGTGTATTTTGAGATTTTTTGAAATTTCATACTGGGCTCGGGTTTCCAGACTTGTCAGAAGTGTCTTGTCACGCATTAATGACCGAGGTACCTTTGCTCAGACGGGTATATGGGAAGATTTAGGGCATTTTAGACATCATTCTGATTTCATCCATTCACCGGCTAATTGCTTTGGCGATTAAGAGTTTCATCTAAGCTTTGGGAATCAATTTGGATTATTTGTGTGTGGATTGATTGGAGCGCTGCTGGTTACAGTTTTTGTTGCTTGGGTGCGCTTGTTTCGTGGTTTCTTCCTCGAGCTCGAATTTCCTCTGCGTGGATCCATGGTAGGTTATTGTTGGCCCTTCGTTTATTTTACATAATGATTGAGTTTTTCTGTGCTGAATGGTAGTCGTTCTGGGTCAGCCCATACTTGGTCACGAGTTTGTTTTATCAAATTAGGGTTGGACCCATCTTTCCGTGAGACCTCATCGCCCGTACCTTCTGCGTTGCTCGTATTTATTCATTGGATGATGGGTGAATCAACTTGGATGATTCCCTAGGTCAGTTTTTTGTGTTCCCTAAGTGTGTATTCTGCCATATCGAGTAAGGTTAGGATTTTTCGGTGCTCAGCCCAAAATTGTCAATTCTTTATGAGTTGTCGATTCCCCGCCTGTACTGAGCTAACCGCCACCTTGTGAGGACTCATAGGGATCTGGATTCGTCTTTAGGGATAGTTTTCCAAACCTTGGGCTTACCCTGGTTTTCATGGCGACGAGTTTATTCATCCGAATTAGGGCATCATCGTTCTGCTATAGAAATTCATCATCTGAGGGCGTAGGAAACTTTGAAATCCTTTACATTCTAAGTCTTGTTGAATGGCATGAATTTTGGGACCATTAGAATCCAAGTGTAGAAGTTTACGTGATTATTTAATCGCCAGTTTGCGGGTTTTCCTTCGTCGGGTTCCCGTGGTGTCCGCAGAATTTCTGCACTCCCGGATTTTCCCAGTTTAGGCTAATTCTGCAAACTGGAGTAATTTCTGAAACATTTCCGGCTGTCCACGAAAATCCGTCCCATCCAAATTTTTCCGGTTTAATTGTCTGGCTTTGTCCTTGTTTGATTTTTTGAAGTTAGGATTGGTGGAACAAGTGCTAAATGCTTATTTCTTGTTGTCAATGAACAAATTGCATGATGATTTCTTGTTTTTTTCGGTTGAACTAACGATTTATTGGACAAACGATGTTTTGGCAGCAGGAAACCGTCTTGGTCGGATTTCTCCAAAATTCCGCCCTGACTGGATTTTCCCAGTTTGCATGATTTTCCTGGACTGCCTTATTTCTCTGGATCCTGAAGGATTGGAAGTTTGAGATGGATTTTAATTTCTTTATATGATTTTAGGCTAATCTTTGGGTTGGAATATGTATAATAATTGAATACTAATGATGTCTTTTGTGAGTGCAGGCCGAATCAAGCAAGGCTACTGTCGAAAAATCTAAGGGTGGCACGGAGGGGTCCTCCATTTCTGAGGCAAAGAGACTAAGGTTGGATATGAAGAGTCGGCTTCCTGAAAGCAGGGTGTCTTCTGTATGGGCCGAGGTGTCTGATACCAATGTTGGGGCCAGGAGATATGAAGAGTTTAAGTAGAGGACGACTCAAAAGGATCTGTCCACCCTGAGGAATGGAATGATGAAGTCCGGGTTAGTGCATGTGGCTGGGTTTCCTCCAGTGATCCAATGTTATGAGCTAATTCTGGAATGTGCTAGGCAATACGATTTTGACACACAAAGGGTAGTCAGCACCGAGGGGAGGGTTTTGGCCAACTTCAGTCTAGTCTCCATTCCTCAGGCATTTGACATGCCTAACCTGCCTTCCGTGTGTGCTTTAAACATAGACACAACCAAAACATATTATGAGAATGAGCCCAACAAAGCCCAACAGATAATCAACTCTTGGTTGGAAAAGCCGAAGTCACATCATTCTAAACTGCCCAAGCAGTTGCACAAAGTCAAATTCAGGTCTGACATTTATGATGCTATAACATTTCTAAGCATGGTAGCTGGTTTGAGGACTGCCGGAGTGCTAGAGAGTTGGATGGTCCATGTGATCACCAAGATTGAACAAGGAACCAACTATTACTAGGCAGGGCTTATTAGTGCTGAGATTGATAAGCAGTTGAGGAGTGTCCTAGAGACCAAGAAGTTCACCATGTCCTCCTATGTCATGTATGTGCTTGCCAGATTCTACCCATACAAGGGTTTGAATCCACAAGGGACATTGGGACAGGATGTAATCTATGAGATTTATCTGGAACTGGACCTGGGACACAAGGACTACTGTAGGGCCAATGATGCATTCACTATGCATATCACCTGGATGCTCCAGAATGCTGAGCATATGAGATTGTCAGATGGAGCCAAAGGGCTAATAAAGAGTTATGGGGGCTGGTTCATCCAATTTCCCACCTTCACCTACCTTAGAATTGATGGATACCCGGTCGCTCCTTACAGGTTACCTCGGTATCCTACTGATCACATTATTCTGTTGGAGGTTGTGAGGCATATTGGTGAATTTGACGCTATTGTAAAGAGAGAAAAGCATAAGACAGGATTTCGTGGAGACTTCCCTCTCGGGATTGGTGTGGCGGAAATGTGCCCTTCCATCCAATCAGCCCACACTATAGGAGAAGAGTTGGCCGCATATGGTCTCTCTTTCCATTCCAAAAGGGTGAACTTTGACATCACACGGGAGGCACAGAAGAAGGCCACCAGGGAATACCAGCACAAGGATGACTTAGAAGACTATTGGGCCAACATTAAAGATGATCTTGAGGCCAGAAAGAAGAGGTACTCCAGACTCCCTATGGAGGCAATCAGACAATACAATGTCAAGTTGATCCCGGACCAACTAGAGGATGATAGAAACCTGGTCCAAGATCACGTCTATGAGGCCGTGAAGGAAAAGTCAGTTGGAGACATCAATTGGAATGAAGATGAGGTCACAGAGTTAGAGGACCTAATGGCCCCAGTCATGAAATTTACTTCTTCCTGGTTGAAGCATAAGGTCTGGCAGCTGGAGAGTGAAAAGGTACCCTGTACCTTCAATTTGATGGGAGACCTCAATCCTATGTCTACTTCAGAAGAATTCGGGGAAGATGACCCCAAAGGGAAAATGGTAAAGGGCTCTCCTTTCAAGATCAAGATTAGAGGCTCCAAGGAAAGTGAGCCTGAAACAAAAAGGAAGCCAAAAGGAAAGAGGAGATGGAAGACTTTGACGATTAGTAAGTCTTCTGATGAGGAAGAGTCGAAAGAAGTAGAAGAAGATGTTCCTCCACCACCGAAGAAGGCAAGAACAACAAGGGCTACAAAGACGAAGAGTCAAGATGCATCAAAGGATGAGCCTCCTATTGTTGATGTGGAGAGTTCAGGAGGGGAGAAAGCAAAAGTTTACACGAGGAGATCCAGGACTCCCTCTCCAAAGGACACTGTGCCAAAGGTAGATCCTCCGCCAAAATCACCAGTCATGGAACCACCCAAGGTTGCTTCTCCTCCACTAGGTGTACATGAGCAAGGGGCTCCAGAAGAACATGAGACAAGTGGGGAGGCGGAGCCATTCAAGAAGGGAGCACTCTTTGGTGAGGCGGCTGAACTTGAAGTTGAAGAGGAGGAAAGGCACACTTCTCCTTTGGTGCAATATGAAGATTCCCCGGAAAGTGACGGAAGCCATGGATCACCTGAAAAGGAGGACATTCCTGCTAAAACCCCATCGCCGGTGCAGCCAGAGGTGGAGCTTGAAGAAATTGATCAAGGTAAGCAGCTCCTTGAGAAAGAGGAGGATAGAGTAACTACAGAGGAGGAAGAGAAAATGACAGAACAGCCGGAAGAAATAAGGACAGAAGAAATCTGGGTAGAGCCTGCAGCCCCGGACTGGCTTGAAAAAGAGCTTGGAAGAAAGAAGCAGGTGGTAGTCGAAGACACTCCCTTGGATTAGGATGAGATGCTGTCAAAATTTGGCAAAGGGAAGAAAAGGAGGGCAGCTAAGGTGGTTTCCAAGGTGGAAAGAGATGAAACAAATAAAAGGGTTATCCACACTGCCACTCCTGCCACGGATAAGACAAGAGAAGATGTCACCGGTCAAGATTACAGCGTGCAAACGATCAACCTTGGCCTGGCATCCATGGAACAGGATATAGAAGAGTTTGAAGGGTCCAGTGCGGTGATCGTTGGTAGGTTGAGGAAGGAGACCCAGACCAAGCAGGAATTGAAGAAAGAAAATGAAAGGTTAAGGAAATGCTTGGAGGAGGTAATGAAACCCTTGCAGTCCCTCCATCCATCTTCTTCTGCCACTCCCAGATTTCTGCCCAAGGAAACTATCTCTGAGATTGAGAAAATGAAGACCTCTTCCCAAGCTACAGTGGATTGGCTGAAGGATGTGCAAGCAAAGGGAGATGATACAATCAAGGACATCCTGTCAGTTGGGAAAGATGCACTCCTTGCCAAGGAGTTGTTGGAGCATGTGTTGTCTGAGGACAAGGAGGACATGGACCTCTTGTTGCAAAAATCCAAGATTATCATGGGGCATGGTAAGGAACAACTAGTTGCAGATGAAATTCTTCCTTCTTCCAGATTGGATGAACCTTGGGAATGGTTTGAGGCTCTGCAGATTAGGCAGAAGGCCATAAAGAAGATTCAGAAGTGGAAGAAATAGATTAATGGGGATCTTACTGCAATATATGATGAATGCATTGCCTTCTTTGAGGTGATGACTGGAAGGAGGAAGATAGCTCCAAAATATTTGAGTCTGGAACAGTTGAAGGAGTGGTGGCATGAAGTTTATGCCCCAGATTCTGAAAGTGTAATAACAGGCCATCAGCTTAATGATGCAGCCACCTACTTGGCAGTAATGGATAGATATCTGTCCGGCAAGGAAATTTGGGATAAGATTGTTGAACGGTCCAAGGAGGAGATTGATGCTATTAAATGCCGGCTTAGGGTATTACCTATGCCACTTGTCACCGAGTTAGATGGAACATTCTTGAGGGTCCAAGGGTCATCGGTCCAGAGAAAAGATAAGGGAAGTGGCAGTTAATGCCTATTTTGAGATTTGTGCTTCCCTATTATCATAGGGCATGCATTGGACCAGACTGCATTGAGGATTGTGTCAAGGCCGACCTTGATGGTGAATGAAATTTAATGTGTGCCTTAGTTTGATTCTTCCTTGGTCGACTTGTTTTGGGCGGTTATTCTTATTTTGTAAAAATGTTTGGCTGGGCCGACATATCTATAGATTTGCTATAAAAGGCATTCTTGCCCCATTGTAAAGGGTTAGCTAGACAGTAGTAGTGAGAAGTAAGAGCAATAGTTAGAGTATTTTCCAGTAGAAGTAATATTATGTTTCCTGAAGCAAACATTATATTCAGAACAGTGGAATTATTGCAGCATGTTGATGATTTAATACAATTGAGGACATTGTGGTTTTCTGGTGGAATCTCTTGTGTTATCTTGTTTCGCATGGTTCTTTTGTTCTATCTTTCAAGTTGCTTGGAGATTTAGGGTTTTAGTGTTCAGAATTAAATAGTTTTAGTTTGATGAATAATGTTTATTGATTTCATATTTGGGATGTTTGTAGCAATCTCTGGTCTATACTCCCAGTAACTATCTGATTGTAGTAGGCTGGTGAAGTCAACCTGGACCATATATTCCTATGTGCTTAAGTTCGATTGTAGATGAAGGTCTATGATTTGAAAATCTGTACACCTTAGAAGATTGCACCATTCTTGTGAAATTGCCTTGTGGGTTGATCAGGAATTGGTAATTTGAGATTGGTCCATTCCAGATATCTATCATTTTCATTGTTTATCCTAGGGATAGTTTAGGTCTTATCATATTCTCTCACCCTTTATCTTTTTCTATTTCTTTATTATCTGATTAGATTTAGGATTATAGATCATCATATTGCAAAATCTGATAAGTGGAAAGATACAAATAGTTGTAGTAAGTCCTGATTGTGATTACCAACATTTCTATTATACTATTTGAGTTGTTTATGCATTGTTATGACCTAACACCCGAGACCTCGGGTGATGCCAGCAATTCATTGTTGGAGATTATCTTTCAAGAGAGATAGGAACATCATTTTCACCGAAAGTTGTTACTGCAAAAACACCATCAACAGCATGGAAAGACAGTTATGATGCCCATTGAATTTGAACATAACACTCTTAGGACTACAATAGACTTGGGGATGGATATCTCTAAGGCACAAAGAGAAAGAATCATGCAACTGAATACTTTGGATGAGATGAGGAGAGAAACCTTGCCTCACATAGAGGTAGTGCAGAATCATAGAATCAAGTGGCATGACAAATTCATCAAGGACAAGAAATTCCAACTAGGAGATTGGGCCTTGCTATATGATTCAAGGTATCAAGATAATGCGGGAAAATTGCAAATGAGGTGGCTAGGACCATATAAGGTTGCTGAAGACTTCCCCAATGGTGTTGTTTAGCTCATTACTATTGACCTAGTCAGATTCAAGCTGCTTGTCAATAGTCATCCCCTCATATTGAATCACAAGCCATTTTCCAAAGAGGAGTTCTTGCAGCAATTCACTCAACATGCAACACCCGAGCTTTCAGTAGCTGAGGGAAGTGGACCTAGTGTCCCTCCTTCTGGCTAATTAAGGTATGTACTTTTCATAATAAAGACTTCCACTTCTTCACCCACTCGCCCATCCGCCCATCCATCTCCACCTTTCTCTCTCTTCCATCACTTAACTTCATTCCACCTCATTTTCATTAATTGCTCAACTTATTTCTTAAAAGGCGACCGATACTTTCTCCATGATCTTTGCAACAAATCTTCCATTAATCTAGGTATGTGCACATTAATTGCTATCTCTTAATTGTCTTTAGTGCATCCATTTAATTGTTGTGAATTAATATAGAAATTCACCATAGCATGTCATTATTCCCTGTCCCTATCAAATCATCATTACCACCCTGCATGTGAGGACACATGCTCAAATTTAGGTTGGGGGGGGGGAAGATGTAAGTACTTTTCCCACGTGTCTACCCATACTAGTCTACGTCAACAAGTTTAAATCGAGCCAATTTGAATTTTGGGTGAAATGACGACTCGTATGTGTGAGGTGACACCAACCACCACTGCCATTTTTCTCCATCATAACCTTCCTTTATTACTCCTTTTTTGTCATTATTGATCCTGTCACAATCTTAAGTTGCCAAAAGGTAAAACATGAAGAAAAAATGGTAAAACAAAAAGGGAAAGTTTAGGTGACATTGGCGTTGGAAATTTGGCAGTGTTGCAGGAAGGGAAAATTTGCATAGCGATTGTTTGATTGCAGGAAACTAAACAATGGGAGGTGGGTTAATCAGGAATGAACCCACGGTTCATGACATATTACTATAGGATGCACCTTCACAAGATAAATTTAGAAACTACAGCTGTTTAGATTACTTCTTGAAGCTTAATGGTTTTGATGAAAATATTGTGTTAGAATTTTCCTAGACATTGTTTGAAGGAAAAGCCATGGTAAAATGGCTAGAAGTATTGGCTACTGAAGAAAGAATTGTAGAGGTTAGAAGGTTGCCTGCCGACAGTGAAAATTACCCTACTTCTTGAGACGTCAGGTCAGCTAGGGCTAAATTTATAGAACCTAGCAATCCTCCATTAAGCATGGATAAACAAGGTGCAAAAAGAACCTCTCTACCCGAGCCATGGAAGAAAGTAGCTATTTATATTATAAAATATATCACTTGTGAAGGATGCTAGTCAAATTTTCATTTTGTGCACTTTAAACTATTGAATCACATGAGACACGGGAGGAGGATGAATGTGCCGAACATGCTATACCACCTTCTTTCAATCATGGTAGTCAAGACTCAGAAAGGTAGGGACAATTTTGTTTCCCACCATTGTTTGATTAAATTGTTAGTTGAGAAGTCTCTGCATGATGTATCTGAGATGGCTTGGGAAGAATTCATAAATGTTGATCAAATTAGACTAGAGCATTTGTGACCTGGGGTTTTACCTGAACCTTTTAGGTCTAGTAGGAGATTGAGCATGGCTAAAGCCACTCCTGGTGCTTCAACCTCTGGTGTAGGCCCTAGTGTAAACCCTCCCGCAATAGAACAAACCATAAAGATTAGTTATGAGACAAAGCACTCAGACAAAGAAAGTTCCTCTCCAAATTTTGATGATAATGTTCCTCTTGGCATCCTAATGAGAACTAGGGCACAAAAGAGAGAAGTAGAGATAAGAAAAGGAAAAGCTAAAAAGAAATTGGCAGAAAAAGAAGTACCAAGCTCTAAGAAGCGGAAGGTTGACACTATTCATCCTACAGCCAAAGAAAAACGTGAAAGCCCTCCCAAGAAATCAAGACTAGCTGGGCCAGCCATTGGTATGCCTCCACAAGAAAGCCCTAAGTCTAGAGAAACATCACAAAGGGACACATAAGCTCCAATGGGGTAGGTGAATATCAAAGAAGAGGAAATATTTGAGAGAGCAACAAAAATAACAATAGAAAATCTTGCTAATATTGTAGAACAAGTTGAGAATCAAGGTATGAGGAAAATCAGGATTTCCTATAGCAAGAGTTCTTGTAGCATAAACAAGAATAGGAACAAGAGGCCCTACAACTAGAATTGGGAGAACAATCAGTACTTTTGCAGCCATAATTGACTGAATGACCTGAATCCCTATAGCTGGCACTATGTGAAGAGTAAGCATCAGTGCCAAGAAAAATGTTGGTAGGAATACATAACCCCCCAGATTTATAGTACACACACCAATTATGAATCTATGGAAAGAGATGCAAAGAAGGGAAGAAGAATGGAAGGAGGAGAAACACAAGCTAAAGAAGGAAATTCAAAAGAAAGATGAAGAGATTGAAGATAAAAATGAGGAAATTGCTACTTTAAAGAAGAAGGTGGATGATATGACAGCCTTGGTACCCCAAATAGTAGAATGTAGGACTCCTCCAAGGGTCCATTCTTTGCATTTGAAGGAGAAATATCTTTCTTTTAAGTTGGAAAGGATTGTCTCAGGTTTGAACCCTTCCATTGAGACTCCTATTGAAATTTTTAATGCTTATCAGATTGCTTCCCCTGAGATGAAGAATTTGCTATTTGAATTCTACCTGCATAATTATGTTGTGACTCAAGACCATGATTGGAATCCACTATTGTATGTTGGGGATGTCCAATTAAGGGAATTTATGTCCTAGGTACAAAATGAGATTAGTTGGGGACAACAATACATGGCTTATAGGAAAATGGAATCCAACATCCCTTTGCCCATTAGGGCTGAATCAAGAAACCCAAGGGACATCTACAGGGATTGGCAAATAATTATTTTCAGACCTAGCTATGGTAATAGGATCGTGCCTTGGATAGAAGCAATACAGTGAACATGAGGTGGTGGAAAAAACAAAAGAGGAAACTGTGAAGAGATACCTATCACAAAGATGGAACAACCTAATTGATGAGCTAAAGCAATCTGAGCCCCACTCTATACAGAACTATGCTGCAACACTTAAAAGAATTGACAAATATATATAGATTAGAAGGACAAAGGGATGATTCTGGCTTCCACTAACTTTTCAACCACCCATTCTGATGTGGCCCGTGCCTAATTTCAAATTTTACCACTATGATATTGCTGCAGAGAGACAAAGATGGAGCAGATTGGACATACAACAAGGCTTCTATTGGGATCCTGATTCACACACAACACACACTGATGTGGGACAGTTGGTTGTTGCAAATTTTAGGGCTTTGACTAAGTAGAAGAACAACCCTTCCCCTGCTGGAGGACCAAAAAAGCCTTAGGTTGGGGGAATGATGAGTCTAGTTTATGGTTTAATTTTGGTAGAATTTATGATCTATTTTCTAAAGTTGTCATGGACCTTGATGTTTGAATGTTGATATTTCCTCAAAACCATAGACATTGGGCCTAATTTTATCTCTAAAAATCTTTAATGACATTGACATGTTATATGGACTATCATATTAATTCTACATGTGGATTAATGAATGTTCTTTAAGATAGTTACATATATGTGATTATTATGCATACTAATATTGCCATGCAGATATGATTAGAGGCCAGTAAATTGAGAAGATTTTGCTAGCTAGTCATTTTCCATAACGGTTAACAAAGTGGTCATGTAAAGGTTAACGAAGGGAAGACTGTTGACGGCGGGAGATTCCTCATGCAAACCAAGTTGTAACCACCTTGTAAATGGTCTTTATTGCTACTAAGCGAATATAGGCATTACTGCTGTGCTAAATCTGTGTTGAGGCAAGCACATCTGACTAGATTCCATGCATGTGTAACTGCCTCCCCACTTTCTCTATTTTCCCTAAAGTGGCATCCTCCCAATTCATGGAGTTGACCACCTTGTTTAGTTAGTAGTTTCTATTCCTATAAATAAGACTCAGATGCTCCTTCTTTGAAGGTTGCACGATTTGATGATGTACTTGCATTCTTAAGTTTTCAGTAATACAATTCCATTGCTCTATTGTACTCATGTTTTCCAATGAATAAAATGAAGATATAAGTCCGTGCATCTATGTTTACATTAGTCTTAGAGGATAATCATCCAAGGGGGCCCACTTGGTGAGCATTTTTTCCTTTAGTTTAGTGATTACTTTTTGTTTAGTAATTAGTTAAGAATCTAGCACTGACTATTCTTGTAGCCACCAGAACTCCATTCTGTGTCTGTTCCTGCAGCCAAAGTAGACAAAGTAGTTTCTTGTTTGTTTGCTCAGATTTTCATTTTTGTCATGCATTTCAACTTAGCATAGTTGTTGGTTGATGTTCAACACTTATGTTATTTCTTTCTAAGAAATTTATCTTCAACATTATGTTTTTCTTAGTTGTAGAATGAGTATGGGGTAGGTGCATGAAGTTGGTCGCACTTTTGTGGCCAAATGGAAAAAAGTTTTTGAAAATAGATAATGCGA
>VDFB02231089.1:0-12275 GCA_007258455.2 Sequoia sempervirens | reverse complement strand
GAAGCTTGATGTCTGTAAACCAACGCCCATCCCATCATGGGCATGCAATCCATGTCCACCTTCTCGGCTACTGCCTTCACTTACCTTGCAAACTTCATTTGAGATATTTAATTAAATCTGTTTGATTGCCTTAAAATTGGTATGTGTTAATAATTAGATTTTTGTATTGGCCAAGTTATTGGTTTATTTTTCTCTTCCCCTTGCTTGCTTCTTGCCACCATGTGTGTAAGTTCTTGGGTAGAGAGAATAATGAAAGAAAACTAACTCAGCGCACTGTTTGCACTTAGGGATTCACTTTAAAACGCTAAGCTTAACAAGTGCCCTCTACTATGCATTTAGTGAGAGGGAAAACAGTAAAGTCAGTGCTTTGGGTATTAATCCCCTCTCTCTATCTCTCTTCATTTTCGCTCAAAGTAAATGTGAAGGGTAAAAACTTTAACAAAGCCTCCGGTCACTGGATATATAGAATGGGTAGAAGCCTTGCTAGTAACCCTGTTGCAAAGGTTTATGTGAAATGTTTTGGCTGAGAATGGGAAGGGGATAAAATGTACCGCGATCCACCATTTTAAAGCTTGCTTGTATGAAATCCCTATTCGCTACTCTAGTGGGCTTTATTAAAATGCTTTTTTTGTTGTCTTCTTAAGAAATTTTATCATATTTTCATTTGTAAAAGTTTCTCTTGGTTTACATTCTAGGAAAGCCATTCTTTTATGCTGGTATGTGTGCAAGTCTGTTATACTTATACCTATGTTTATCCACACTCTTTCCCTAAAACCTTAAATCATACCCATCAGTTGAAAAAGAGGAAAAACATGGTTTGGATGTTGAATGACTGAAATACGGGACAGTTGGAAAATTGGGAGGAATGGGAATGATAAGGGGGGTGAACTCTATGAGAAAGCAACACGTCAACAAAATGCAAAGAAACTCCTCATTACCTCTTATGGACCCTACACCTGCTGTGAGATTAGCCTGGGGATATGCAACATAACTTCCATATCATTTGTATGAGAAAAGAATAAAATCTTCAGCGTCAACTGTTGTAAGCGTGTGCACAAGTTCTCATCCCTTTTTTGTTTAATCTGATCCTTGATGCTTAAGAATAGTGAGAAGAATCTAATACACTTGTTAACTGCTTTTTACTGAGAATGGACTGTACATATATGTCTCTAATTGTAAATTATGCATGCTGTTAAGTTTCAGATCGTAAATTAAGTCGCCTGATGAAGATTCTTCACTATTCATATGCTAGTAGCCTAGTGGTTGCAATGATAGTCAATGAATCAAGACCAATTATCGGATTGAGATATTAGGAAAGTAGTTGAGGATACTATGCATTTGCACATTTATAACTCTCAATTATTTTAAATAATAATGGGCAAAGCTTTCCCTTTTGTCAAAGATAGGATTTGAGAGCCACCTGTAGTTATCTACAACTGAAATATTGCACTCAATTTGTTTGGGCTTTGTAATGTCCCCATTTTGGCCATACGCTCTTCATTTGGTTTTAGTCTATTTTTGGAAATCCATAGGCTACTCAGATGTGCAAATTTAGGGTTTCCACTTTCATTAAGTCTTACTTCCAGCTCAGTTATGCTTTCTGTTGGTTTTGAGGTAAACTTACTATTTTTGGCAGTGGCTATTGTTAGTAAGTCTAATTTTGGCAATGGCATCATCAGCAGTTCAACTCAAATCATCTTGTTATCCATTAGTTTCAGTTTGGCTTTGGGTTTGGTTTTCTTCATGAGTTGAGTTTATACTTAGTCAAATTTCATGTTTCTCAGTTGTACCCCATGCCTAGGAGTAATAACTTCATGTTGTTTTAAAAGAGGGGCCATTAAGGGGGGTCAATTGTGCATTTAATGATTTATTAAATGCTTTATTGTTGCAAAGTGAAGTTGGACACCTAAAGGAGGTTGAGTAATATTTTATTATTTCAAAAAGTAAAAGGCAAAAAGGTGGCGTCCCTTTTGGAAGTTGAAGTGATTCAACTTCTTGGAATTTGAAGAGTTCTTGTTGCTTCATTTGCTAGCGGAAGCTTATATATATTCTTCTTGTTTGAGAAAATTTTGATGATGCATATTTTTTGAAGAGAAATGTAATGCCCGTAATGCAACCCTAGGAAGGAAGCTGAATTCACTACTTAAATGCATATTTTTTGTTTAAAAAGTATAAATAACATGTAAAGATGAATACACATTTGACAACCTCTAGGAACCCTTGAGACAAAGATTACTTTAAAACCCAAACAACAACAAACATTACTATCAACTGAAACATTAATCACTTAAGGAAAAGAGACAACATACATCCCACACAAGATAACTTACAATGAAGGATAAGAAATACTAAAAGATTTCAATTAACAATATTTAAACAATAAGATTACAACACTCATTCCCTAAATGAGGTAATTCCAATGAGCATAATTACAAATTACAAATTCCACCTCGATGAAAAATGAGGGGTAAAAGAATATAAGATGTTGAAAAGAGCGAAATGAAAAAGCAACTTCATCAAATGAGCTCTCCTCTGACATGAAAGACTAGCCCCATGACGAGCAAAAACCAGCCCGAGGAAGGTGCACATTCCACCCAACCAAGTGAAACCAAAGGCTCACCCACGTGCTGGGAGATAGTAACAAGGATTTCCTAGACAGAGACCATCTACCACTAGACAGGAGCTAACACAAAAGGCGCAAGCAAGAATATATACCACATCCTTAACATCATGATTCTGATGCTTCCAGGAGTACAAAAATGAAATTACGAATCCTTTGTACAAAAGCGTGATGAGTACGACACCATACTTACGGCTGGCATCCGTAGGAGAATGTCATCGCCAAGGGGTACGTGGTTATCCCGGTAGTGTTCTTCCTAGGTCCTGGCCCCACTCTAGGGATATCCTGGTAACCTCTCACGAACCCGGCGCCATATGCCCACTAGAGCGGAATCAATTATCTTTCAAGAAGACAAGATAACAATCTTGCCATTCCAGGCCTTCCCGACTCATCTCAAGTCTCGTACAAGCCCTTGAGCGATAGGTGGGGCTAAATTATCTTATTAATGTTCAAATCTGCTCTCTCCCTAGTAAAAGTTATTTTAATTTTTCCTTAATTAACGGAACTCTCACGCTTGAGTTATCTTGGAACCACTTTGGGCCTGGCGCTTGTTGAGAGCCACTCCCCTATCGACCACACATAACTCAACCACATGCCAAGGGTAGAAAATGCACTAACACTGATCACAAATAACCAAACACCTCAATAGGTAACACATCACTACCGATGTACAAAACTGAAAACGAAGCGTGCACTACCGAGGCTAACACAAGGTTATTAACGTAATGATAACCGCATGCTTGACTGAAAACATGAGCTCGACCTTTAATCACAAGGTCCGCACAACCCATGCGAAGAACCAGGTTTCCAGCATTACGGTCATGCACTACCGAAAGAAAGCCGATAACGATCACAGGAACGCTGACATCATCTCAAGAAACACAACTAGAAGACTTACATGATCAACAAGAAATGACTTAAAGTCAACAATCATATAATCACACATTCTTTAAATGTCTAAAGGTGTAATTTTGGCAAACAAACTTTTCTCATAACACGGAAACCAAAGTACATATCAAAGGTTGGATCACGTACAACCACCCATACCAATAATGAACCCCTATCTGGAAGGCTTTCAAGACATTCTCTCTATCCCACCAACATCAAAGACGAACAATTAAACACTGAAAACATTTCAGACACTTAAGTAAGCTAATGTTCGGATTTCCTAAATCCAATCAAACACAGTTTCCATCACTTGCAATCATCCAATCAATAAACTTATTTCTTTTCACAACATAGAAATATTCAAAGAACAGATCATTTACTCTAAATTTCACAACCGTATTCCAATATCAAGACATTTTAATAAATAACATCATCAAATTGGAATTAAACCAATCAATAACTCTACGTCTCACAATCATATACAGTAATTAAATCCACTTGATTAACAAAACATTTCAATTAAATAATAAGTCCCTCCTTTCTCTAAGTTTCGCCACTATATTCTATAATTAAAACTTCTTAACAAATAGCTCTTAGATCAACAAATCAGTCTTCAATTTCAACTCGACATTAAATAAATCCACTAAGTCTTATCTCTACTTGAACATGAATTCATTCCAACAAATTTACTTAATAGTGCATACTCGATGTATATCCTGATATATATTTAAATATTTAAATCACATTGTCGATATTAAAGAATCTAAACCAATAATTTATATTTCATTTTCCCAATCTCATATCTTATTAAATCCAACCTTTAAAATAAAAGAAAATGATTATTTAAAATCTCCCTTTTTAAAATATATCCTTTGACTATTTAAAATTCAACATTCCAATTAATTCATTGGAATATAAAATCCACTTTAACTTCTATTTCGTAACAAAATCATCTTAAGATAATCTATATTTTAAATCTTTCTATTTAATTTCATTTGTCTCAATTATCCATAATAATCAAAATCAAATTATAAATAAATCAAACTTTTGATAAATAAGGTCATCTGATTGGAATAAATCATTCGTTAACCCTAAGCTCCTCAATTATGTTCCATAATCAAAATTTTAATAATTAAAACCTGTCTGATTAAACTAAGTCATTCTTTATCTCAAGTTTCACTATTATATTCAAAATCAAGATATTTTAATAAATAAACATTTAATCAAATTACTTAACCTATATTTCATCATAGGATAAATAAATAAATCAAAGTTAATATTTTATATAAAACGTTTGGTCAAACACCAATTTTCATTTCCTCAATACCAAAGCGATAATCATTTCAGATTAAGTTCTATTTTTTGATATTCAAATATCATTCAAATGCGTACCTCTAAAATATCATTTAAAATTCCAAGATTTCCCGATCAAAACAAAATTTAAATAAATTCGATTAATTAAAAGTACTCCTTTTATTTCAACTTTGATGTTAAAAATCTACTCCTTAAATAAAATTATATTTAAATAGATCCTATTTAAATATAATTATGTTTTAAATATATTCATTTAAAATAACCAATTTAACATTCTAATTTATCACTTAAAGGAACAAGAGAAAATATTAAATATATATATATATATACATTAAATATATATATATTATAATAACTATATATTAAAATATAAAAATTAAATTAAAACCAAAGTTTTTTTTATAAAACAAATTTATATTGAAAAGAAATAAGGCCAAAGGCCTTTGGCTGCCATGCAGCCCCAATAGGGGATGCGCCCCTGTGTGGCTGCTACGCAGCCTCATACAGGGGACACAACCCCTGTGGTGGCTGCTTGCAGCCCCTCCCCATCCATGGGGAGTGCTGCATAGCCAGCGCCCCCATGGATGGGGGGTGGTTGTGGGCAGCCCCACATAAAAATAATAATATATTTTTTTTTACTGTTCGATTTCATTCGAAAACGAAAAATCAAAACCCTTTTTCTGGTAAAAACCAGAACGAAAAAGAACACATAATCCATTTTGTAAAAAAAACAATTCTTTTGAATGCAAAACCTCTCATTCAAAGTTGGTAAATTTATATGCAAAATATAAATGAATCAAACACATTTCAAACTACCCATATACAGTCAGATTGAGCAAATTTTATTGAGGAGAAAATTAAGAAGGAAATTTTTTCAAGCACAAAATATGATGAATTTTTTTCTGGGTTTTCCCAAATTGACCAAGAAGTTAAAACTCTTCATTTGAATCCTTCTAAACTCTCTATTGCTAGTTTTAAATCTAATTTCCATGGGTTTTCATTGGTTTCAATCAACATTTCAAAGATTTCTCACACAATCAACAAGATTTTCAAACATGCATTACAAAGATTAAACTATTTTCAAAATGAACAAAACAAGAACAAAGAGGAACCTGGTTTCTTCCTCCAAAACTTGAAGCCTTCAAACATGGAGTTTTCCAATTCCTCCATTGAATCCATCCCAAGCAAAAGTCTCCATCTCCTTCACAAATCCAAGCAAAAACATAGCCAAGCCAATTTTCCCCGAAATTGAAAGATTCAAAAATTAATGAGATCCCCTTTTCTCCAAATAGTGTTTTTCCCAAATTATTCACAAATTGAAATTCAAATTAAATTTCAATTTTCAAATTCAAAAACAAATATCTTTTACCAAAAAAAAGTCAACTATTTCCAAAAATATCTTTTCTACCCCAAAGTCATTGCATTGAAAATATTTGGAATTTTAAATAACTTAAACAATTTTCAATTTTCGAAATAGAATTCAACATATTTTAAAACCTTCTTTTCACACAAACTAATTTAAATCTTTTAACACTTTTAATTCAAGGAATAACTTAATCAATTCCACAATTAATTTAATTCATCAATAAAATAAATCTAATCCTTATTTTATTAACTAAATTCAATTAATTAATAAAGTAACATTCCTAGCATTATAACCAAATATATTTAAGCCACAGATTAACAACACAAGCCATTATAACTTGAATTTAATTAAAGACCAAGGTGACCTGGGCAACATGAAACAACCAAACCTGACTACAACCCGACGACACACTGTGACTAGGGTAACGACTTGACACAGAAAACCTAGCTACTATCTCCCAATCAATTTTGTTGTAGTCCGGTGGACATGCTTTCGAACCCTAGAAACCCGAGGTGGAGTCGATGTCATTGTACACCTTGACTCTTGACGAAACATGTCGAAGTGCATATATACATAATATGATCGAAACCTGCAGAGTGAAGAGGAAATCTACAGTCATTAGGCACTTCGCAAAGTGATACAATATCTCGCCATGATATAATATATCATTAAGCATCTAACATCGATAACATGATGTGGCGTAAAACATCGTTAAATCAAATATCTTCTAAGGTAATCCAAAACATGCCATAAAGGTAACATCAGGATAACATCACATCAAAATATAACATCCACGTTGTATAACAATTGCAATCAAAAGCAACCTAGTTCCAAAGTCAAAGCATGTCGGACACAATCCCTGTAGGAAGAGCGATGTGAAGCAAAGAGGCAAAAGCAGAGGTGTTATCAAGAAAAGTTATTCTTTGAGATAGATCAAAATCGACTAAGGAAAGCTTAGCAAATTTACTCTATTCTTTAGACCACAACTATGGTTCCCTAGGTGGTGGATTGAAGTGTGTGCTTCATCGGTACATATTGAGCATTATTATTAGGTTTTTGAAGAGGTGACCATATTTGGAGGTTATGAGAATTTAATTCCAAGTTTTAGATTTTATTAAGCAAAATTGTCCTTGCAAGGAGGCCGTACCTTTTTGGAGAGCATTGGGATTCGTGCATAAATTAATGGTTGAGTTTAGATGTTGTTTTATCATTGTGAATTGGGCGCCAACCTTCTCAAGAGCTTTTGCAAGTTATATTTCATCTTCTGGAGGTATTGTGAAGGAGTTGTGATTATTTTTATGTGTTTTCAGTTTGCTTCAGTATTCTGATTTTGGTTTCAAGCTTCATTAATTGAGAGGATATCAAGTGGAAAAATCTTCTATTTCATTGTGCTTTGTAAAGATTGTAATAACACTTGAAAATTGCAGTTGTTTATCATTGTAAGACTGTAAACAGTAGTACTGTTTCAGTCATTTAATTAGCTGCAAATTCTTATGATTAATCTCTCATATATGTAACCCCTGGATGGTTTACCGCCAGTGTGGATAAAGAACATTCTAGAAGCTTATCTCTCTTATTTTGCAGCTATTTCTATTCATTGTAAAGCTAGTTAGTAGTACTAATGGCTATTTCATTTTATTGCTGCAATTTATACTCGATTACACTCCCACAATTGAGTGGTTGAGTTTTAGAATAAACATCTTTCTTGATTGTAAATTCCCCCCACAAAATAAGTGGTTGTGTGGACTGTATTCCCCCCACATTAATAAGTGGAAGTGAGGATTTAAATGGCTGGCTTGCCGCCTCTAAAAATGTAATAATCTTACCCACTGAATAAGTGGAGTATCCCCACTGCTTGTGGATGCTTGCATCAGCAGATGAATTGTAATTTCAGTTCAGTTTATTCGTAATGATCCTCTGACCATATGCTATCACCTCGCCCACATTGGGATCTTGGTGAACATTCTTGGTTAGAGTTACTTTCCATGCTGATTTGCATTTGGAGCTAACGCTAATCAGTGATTGGTTGCTGATTTGTGTGTTAAATTTTGGGAAAAAAATAAAGGGGAATATTTCAGTGGTATCAGAGCAGAAGTTCCTGCCATCCTGTTGGGAAGAACAGAAAATTAGTGTTGCCACAATGGACATCAACAGATTTGTCAAACAGTTCATGAGGGAATGTGAACATGATGCTTCCATATTCCATGCAGAATATCAAAGTATGTCAGATGAGTTCAAGAATGATGTTTCTTTTGATTGCTATTTGAATTGTGTGTTGATTAGGTATCCTGAAAAAGTGGGTGTGGTCAATTACATCAAGAAAAAATTTAAAAGAGAAGCAAAACTTGCCATGGTTGAAGAATCAAGGAAGGAAGAAGCAAAAAGATCTGTTTGTGGTTTGCAGCCCACAAGTAAGCAAATTGAAGAGAAAAATCAGTCAATTAGTGTTGAAGAAGACACAAGCAAGGTGCACATTTTGGTTCAAAATGAAAGTGGGCTTGATGAAGATACCTTGGCAAATGAGGAGATTAAGTTAGAGTCCCAAAATACATCCCTAGACTTGCATGGGATGGGAAATAATGAAGATTGTTATGGTAAGAAGATCATTACAGCAGTCTTGAGTCCTAATAAGGATTCAACCAATGAAGATCTCGAGACAAATGGCTTCTCAAAAGATGCTGGTGGAACAGTTGTGTGGGATAAGTACGTTGAAGAAGAGCAAGATGAAGCAAATACTAATGGTGTCTTTGAACCAGCTTATGACCATTACGAAAGTGATGTTGTTGATGGTGATTCCGATGTGTTTTTATCTCCTCTTGTTTAAGATTTAGTGAAGGATAATTCTCTACTTGTTGCTGAGCCAATTCCATATGAAGAATTAATGACAAGTGTCCAAGAAGACTTCTTTGACCAGTATGTATGTGGGCACTAATGATAAAATCAGCAACACATCTACTCAAGATAATTTCATTGAAGAAAAGAATGACAAAATAGTCAAAGCAACCAGCTTTGATGATTCTTTAATCCGATATAATGCTAGTGACTTGGGTGGTAGTGGGTTTGATTATCAAACTACATCTGTGGAGAAAGTTATAGATGAAGATTTCAGTTCAAGTGGGTTGAGGAGTGTCTCATTCAAAGAGTCAACAGTTCAAGAGGAGCATGATGATCTCTTTCCTATTGATCATTACAATCAAACTTTTCACACTTGGGATTCGGGCTTGATGTCACCAAAGTATGATAAAGAACCAGAGTGGGATAAATTCCCCTTTGATCCTGATGAAGTTCAAAAATCAGTTTGCATTGCAAGTAATGAAGTGATTTTTGAAGGAGAAGTTGCAGCAAAGGCGAATGAGAACATGAATTCTTATGTTGAAAAGAAGAATGTTATAAAATCAGAAAATGGTTTGGGTGTTTTTCAGATTGACACACAAGAAGAGTACGAGAACTTGAAAGGTAAAGATAGAGATAATAATTTGCTTGATGAAGTTGCTGATAAGCCTTCTATTCAGAGGTTATGTAGTGAAGAGGTTTGTAAAGAAGCTGATTTTGAAAATCTTGCCAATGAAAGCAAATCAGAAAAGTTGATGTTTGAAGAGCAAAGCCTCTTTGCTGATTATGATCAAGGGCCTAAAGAGCTGCAAAATTTGAAGGATAATTTATTGGTTTCAGAAGAGAAGATTGTTAAAGCGTTATCAAGATTTGATAGCACATATCACTTCATTGAAGAACTCTGCTAGAAGTTTCAATTTGAAGAGAAACTAAATGGAGTTAAAGATGGAGACTCTCTTTCCAAGATGCAATCTATCAAAGAGGCATTGGAATCCATAAAGTCAAATTATTTGCACTTGCTCTTAGATAGGGATCATGCTATTAGGTTTGCAGAGGAGACCTATGATGCCTACCAAGAGAAGGAGGAAGAGATGGATAGGCTTTGCCTTGATCTTACCTTAGCTCATCATTCATTGTGCAAAGCAGAAAATCAACTACCGATTGCAGCCACACTTAAGGAACAAGAAGCTAATACAAGGATTATGGAGATCAAGCAAATAGTTGAAGGAATAAATGAACTCCATAATGATCAAACATTGCAAAATACCAAGCTAATCCCATATGTTGATGGTGATTGGAAAGTGCATCAAGAGTGTGAACTCATGAGTTGGGGAGAGACTTTGCCACAAGAAGGGATAGTTTGCAGCTATGAGATAGATGATTTGATGGATAATGAACGTGGTATTCAACATGCTACACTTTGTGGGTCGACAACTAATGATGGGCATCCACAAGTTGAAAAAGTTGAGCTTGAATTCTATGAAGACACCAATGAAAGGGATGAAGAAAGTATTGTTGAGAACAACAGTCAATTATCTTCACATGATTTGGTTAATCATAAGGTGATAGATAATTTCTATGAGGGTGTGCCATGTTTTGTGAGTAGTAATCATCTAGGGCCTTTTGATAATGAAAGCATAAGTGGATTCAAGGATGAAGTCTTCACAAGGGAAGTGTGGACTCAAGGAGATTTTTTCATTGTTGGCTTCAAGGTGTCAATAAAACAAGTCTTGGTAGTTGCTGGTCACTCCATTGCAGCAGCAAAGAATGAAGTTTCTAGACTTATTACTCATGAAGTTTGGGAGAAAGATGGACCAAAACAGATATTTAATTTTCTTTAGACAATTTGTCTCTCAGTTCAAGGATGTTTTGGCCCATCCTAGTCCTTGAGTGGAATGGGAATTGGAGGACGGGGAACATTTATTTTAGGCTTCATTGATGTCGATGTTTTCTTTGGATGGGCTGGCTATGGTTTAACAAGAAAATGAATTAACTTTTGAATTGTGACTTTGTTTGATTAGCAATTGGAGGTTGTTGTGTACTCTTCCTGCGCATTGGAGAATATTTTCAGTTGGGTATCCATGCTTGGAATCCCTCAAACATTATTTGATTAAGATTGTTATAAAGCAGAAAGAGAATCTTAAAATACAAGAATTTATTTGCCCTTTCGATGTTGTTCCCATCCTTACCAGCCATTCAATGGTTCCTTTTCTCATAATTGATGGATTGGAGAGATGTTTCCAAACAAAAAGATGGTTTAATAATGGGTTGAAGTTCCCTTGAGGGAATGTTTCCTACTTCTAAGGAATACTATGTCATATTATGAACGCTGATTTCCAAAGTTGCAGCAGCTATTCAATTCCTTGCATGCTGATTTTCCTAAAATCAGACTTTAAGTGGTTCATTTCAAATTTCATGGGTAGCTGGTACATTCATTTTTTCTCCACAATCTCTTTTCAGTGAGGGTTTATGGCCTCTAAAGTGGGAAATGATGTTTAATTGTGATTCAGATCAATTTTGGATGATGTTTAAGTTCCTTTCCAGTGAATTACTCTATACAATTTATTGCACTAGTGTTTGGGGCAGCGAACTCTTGCTTGTTTGGGTTCAAATTTTTGAGACTTTTGGGGAGAGATTGGTGGAAGTTTTCAAAAAGCTTCTTGATTATGTCAGAATTACTCAAAGGAGGCATTATTCTTCTTTGAGGAGTTTTGATGATGTAGTTGTTATGACCATGCAAAGAGTTGTTTATTCCTTTGTAAATAGCTATGATGGAGTCACATTTGTTGTGATTCGGTTTGATGCTTTGAGGAGTTATGTTGATGAGAATATTTTTGAGTTGCTTAGATTATTCTTCATTGTTCTTAGAATGGTGATTGACATTGACATTGCAGATGTTAATTCCTCAGAGTTTATTGGGCACGGGACATTGTTTGATTATGATTTCAGTCCTTCCCAATTTATCAGTTTGAGTTTCATGAATGGTAAATTCTTGGAGTTACAGGGGAGGTTAGAGAAAAATTGGCACAAGAGTTTTAACTGGATGATCAGAGTGGAGCAGCTTCAACATGGTGGGAATTTTCAAAGATGGACATGGGACCCTGGGATCCTATTTGTTTTGATGGGATCAGTTTGGAGTGTAGTGGCATTGCTTGAGGATAGGCAATTTTGGGAAGGGCGGACTGTAATGTCCCCATTTTGGCCATACGCTCTTTGTTTGGTTTTAGCCTATTTCTGGAAATCCATAGGCTACCT
>VDFB02231088.1:0-12960 GCA_007258455.2 Sequoia sempervirens | reverse complement strand
TTCCACATGATTATTTTTTTTGAAAAATAAAAATCATGTAATTTAAATTCTTTTAGAAATTGGGTATAATAGAGAATGAAGATCAAAGGCTAGAAATTGGGGTTGCTATTTTATAGGTGCTTAAAAATATCTAGCCACTCACCCCATTTTGGTTGCTACAAATGAAACAATGTCATGTGTCCTAAATGTTCTCACTAAAATGTCAATAAAGGTTCATTCAACTAACCATATTTTAAAAAAATTAACAAAAATGAAGGTTTATGACCTTGGCAACAAATTCTATGAGATACAAACTAGATCCTGCACATTATTCTAGTTGTAATAATGATTGGGACTTGAAAATAAAAAAAAGTGAGAAATCCATAAATGGGCATAGATATTACCAATATTTCACTAATGCATTAGAGCTAAATCAAGGTGATTCATCCAATCAAACATAAAGACCAAGACCTTAGTTCTAATAAAACTAAAAAAACCACTAATGTTAATTTAAGCACATGACCAATTTTTCTTATGATACTCACTAGAATGTTCACCAAGGTTGAATTTTTTGAGTCACATCCAGTGGAATAGATAACAAGCTATATAATGCAAGTTATATTCCAAATTTAACTAATACAAGGGTATACCAATGACTAAAATTTTCTCAATTCCTATGGAGTAATTTATAATATTTTAAAATATAATAAAATCCATGATGGGAAGTTAAAAATGATTATGGATGAATGAAAAGATGGTGAGCCATAGTTGGCTACACTTCCACCACTAACTGAAATGCAATATTAAAAAATCTTAATCATTACAAATTGGAGAAATATTGGGTAAATCAAATATATATTTTTCCTTTGAGTTGTTTACATTATTAATAAGTCAAGAAAATGATAGAATATGTCATCCTTTCATATAATTAGGAGAGTGTGTATATTGCATTAGAATTTTTTTTTGATGAGGAAAAACAGGTTTTGGAGGGACCTGAAACCCCTTACAAACCACTTTTGAAGGGACTAGAAACCCTATCCCAGCGAAACATGTTGCACCAAAGATAATCCATATACCATTAGTATCCCATCAACTGCAACACTAAGAATAAAACTAGAAAGATCATGCTGCACAAAGGTTTTACAGGGACCTTGAGCCCACAAATCAGCTAAAGTTGGGCCCTAACACCCAAAGGTTTTTGAAGGGACCTTAAACCCTTAACCAGGTTTTTTAGGGACCTTGACCCCATAATAGGTTTTGAAGGGACCATCAACCCTTTACAGTCAGGTTTTGATGGGGACCTTAAACCCAAAAACCTTTTGTTATCTCTAATACTATTTTTATATATCTAGATTAAATATATTATATATTTAATATTTATAATTTATTTATAATTATTTTTCTATATAAGCTATTTAATATAATTATATTTATTATTGTGTTAATATAAATTATTAAACATATTCCCAAAATAGTATTATATTATAAAATTACTTATATCTATTTTATTTGTTAAGTATTTATTTTGTATAAATACATATTATACTTATATTTATTATTATATATTATTTTTATACAATATAAATTATTAAAATAAATATAATATAATATATAATTTATATCTTTTGAGGGAGTTTAGGAGAGAGAGAGAGAGAGAGAGAGAGAGAGAGAGAGAGAGAGAGAGAGAGAGAGAGAGAGAGAGACATACCCATTGCACACTAAGGAGAGAGAGTGAGAGTGACATATCCATTGCACACTAAGGGGAGAGAGTGAGAGTGACATACCCATTGCACATTAATGGGAGAGAGAGAGAGAGAGAGAGAGAGAGAGAGAGAGAGAGAGAGAGAGAGAGAGAGATCTTTGACATAGCCATTACACACTAAGGAGAGAGAGTGTGAGTGACATATCCATTGCACACTAAGGAGAGAGAGAGAGAGAGAGTGCTTTGACATACCCATTGCACACTAAGGTAGAATTGTAATTGTCTATGAATATTGGAATTAATTTCTTCCTTATTGTATTAAATTCATTCATTCATTTTTTCTTCCTTTTCCTATCAATTATGTATTCCATCATTTAGAAAAAATAATTTAATATTATTTATATAATTATTTTCCTACAAATTAAAATTATGTAGAAGCTACTAATTATATTTTAAGACAATCTCTAAATAATGGAAGCAACTAGACAAATACACTACAAATAAAGCATGGCCAATCACATAATGCAATGTTGTCTCCATCTTCTTGAAACTTTTTAAAATGGAACTATTCAAATAAGACTTACTATTTAATACAAAAACCTAAAGGGGTAAAAGCACAAACCTGTGACACACTTTATAAAGGAATCGACCAACAACAAAATTTTTTTTGAACTTCGACCACATAAAAGTGGTCTTTATTTTTTAAATTTCAAAATGATGTAAACTAATGAAATGCATAAATTTTGATGAAGTTTATTGCTGTAATTTTTAATTTTTTTTTTTAAATTATTTTCATTATGTTTTTATCAATCTAAGGACAGATTTTGGAATGCTGAAAATTTTAGAAAAGAGTGACTTCACGGACCGTCAAGAAAAAAATTGAAAAAAACTTCATTTCTCCCTAATTTTTTTCTCCAAATAGGTAACTTCAATATCTTGTGCATGGAAAAAGAAAAATCAAATTTTGATGTATATTTTTCTTGTAATAACGTTTTAAAGTCAAACATGTCAGAATTTGACAATTTTCATGGGCCGTCAACTATTTTCAATTTTTAATCATTTTCAAAAAAAAAATTATACCTTTTTGAAGAAGACTCTCTCCTCTTGTGCCCCATATAAGATTTAAATTTTTTTAATACGTTTTACTATCTCGTTTTTAATTTGTAATCAACCTCTTTTTTCATTTAAAAAACCTACTTGCATTATTTTAAAAATAAAATATATTAAAACTAATAAAAATATTTTAAAAATTATATATTTGGATTCTCCACTCCGAGCTCTACAAAAGGGTTTTTTTTTTTTTCAAAAAAAATATTTTGACTAAAGAAATAACTAACTAAAGTTGAAAGTTTCAGAAAATTCTGAAAAAAGTTGAGTTGGTTGCCAACTAGGATGCCAAATAGACTAGACAGTTTCGGTAGAAACTATTTCTATAGAAAGGGTTTCGACCGAAACCCTTTCTATAGAAATAGTTTCTATTGAAACCCTTTCTATAGAAACCTCATACATTAAAAAATGCAATTTCAAAGCCAATTTCAAAGCGGGAAATGAAAAAAATTATTTTTTTGGGATTCAGGCGAAATTTATTCGGCTGAAACCTATGTGCCACGTAATAGGCCACGTAGTTTCGGTTGAAACCTAGCCGGGTGAAATCTTTCAAACTTATAAGCTGAATGATAATTTATAATTACAAGTAAACATAAGGCTAGGTACAAAAAAATAATAGTCACATAAAATTAAATAGAAGAAACACACAACTACTACGAACCCACAACACGAAACAAAGAATTATGCTCAATTTTGGTTAATTAGTGTTGTAATTGATACTCCTAATCTATATAAACAATCAAGATCATTTAAAGGTGTCTCTCACTAAAGCTTATAAATCCACTTTATACTAAAAGGAATTTGAACTCAACAAAGAAATCATTAAGAAAAGTTAGATAATTGGAGACCAATTGTTGTTCTCAGTCCTCTTTTTCTAGGAAATTATGTAGACTTTGACATGTGCAAAAGTGCAACTCCACATTGATTAAATCCCTTTACTCTATGTTTTGATCCCTCACATTTCTTCTATCTTGAAGGATAAGGGCACTAAAGGATAGTTCATATGTGTCTCTAGAAATCAAGATGAGGACATATATGTTGATTACAAATAATTTAATATTCTATTAAAACTATTACCATTGGCCCAAAATTTATCAAAGGTATAATTACTATACATAAGTGTCAACCTATGTCGACGTCCTTGTTGGTACATTGGCTACTAATTGGTCAATGTATTCCCACATAGATACACTCATATGCTTACCATATTTTAATGTCATACATTAAAGACTAAATGCTCAACAATTTTTAGGTAAGAAGACTCAAGGACATGAATCTTGGACTACTTAAAGTGTGATCAAATAGTTTACACATTATGAATATATACATCTAACTGGTGGTACCTTGTATATTAACTAAAATTGATTGGCTTTGACTCATTTGTATCATCACACCAACATTGCAAAGATGACATTATCTATATTAGACAAATAAATATAGAAAGGGAGAGAATTAGATAGAGGGGGAGAGAGTGAGAAATATAGAGAAAGAGATAAAGAGAAAGAGAGATAGAAGAAGAGAGAAAGGGAGAGAGAGAGAGAGAAAGGGAGAGAGAGAGAGACATAACGACATAGAGTGGGAGATAAAAGAGAGATACAAAGAAATAAAGAGCTAAAAGAAAGATATAGACAAAAATAGAGAAAGGGAGATATAAAGATAAGGGGAGAAACAAATGAGACAAATAGATAAAAAGAGATTAAAAAGGAGAGGTATCATGAGAGAATTTTTGTATATAATAACTTTTTGTTTGGTTTTGTTTATATTCTAAGAATATCACATTGAAGAGACTAATTTTAAACATTAAATAATATGTAATGTTAATGTAAGTGGATCAATAGTCAATCCGTAGCTATTGTTTGTTTGCTTTATAGTCTACCAATTGACTTCATGTATCAAACAAACTGTTAGTTGATCTTCCACACCTGTCTGGTGTACCCATTACACACCAACATGTACTTGCTAGCAGGCCTGGAATTTGACGGCCACCCTTTCCTGTCATATGAAAATTTTGTGACGGTTTGTTCATTTAAATACCTTCATTTTACGTTTTATGAAAAAATTTAATGTCAATTTTTTTTTAAAGTACCTAAAAAATCAATATTTGTAAAATTGTATTACTATTTTGACTATAAATTAATTTATTGATTTTATGTGTAAATATCATAAAAACATATTTAAATATCAATTTCAAATCAAATCTAGCAAGAAATACTTATATAAAATTAAAAATAGTTCAATCTGCAAATTGATCTATCTAAAATCATATTTAAATATCAATTTTAAACCTATAAAATAAAATCAAAGTTGAATCACCTGTAAAATAAATGTTGTTGGAAAAACAATGCTATAAAGTGAAATTAGTTGCTATTGTTCAATTTTTTTTATAGTTTAATCTTAAATTCATCTATCTAAAAACATAAATTATTTGTAAAAGGCAATCAACATGCTCACCAATAAAACCAATGCTCTATTGAAAAAAATCAAAGCTAAGAGTCACTGTACACAAAATGCTATCAAATAAATGTTGATGAAAAAACAATGCTATAAAATAAATGCTTTGAAAATACAATGAAAATTTGTGCTATGTTGTTATTCATAAGAATATCCTATATATATATATATATAAAATTTGTAAAATTAGAAAATATTGATAATTAGAAATAAATCTAAAATCTAAAATTTATTGTTAATTGTAACAAGAAGTTTCTAAATTATGTAGAAAATAAATCTTGTTAAAATATTCAAAAAGTTAAAAATCAATTATATTCTATTTTGAAAAGATTTTGAATTAATATATATTTTATAATAAATATTTTAAATCATATATATTAATATAAAGCAATGATAACTATTAGTAAAAATGTCAACATCTTTAAAAAATTAGAAAGAACTATATTTAATGTTGAAAAGATTCTATTCTCAACAAATTTTGAATTAATAAATATATTTATAATAAATCATATATATTAATATAAAGTGAAATTAGAAAGAATTATTCCAATTTCCAATTATAAACTAATTTATATTTTTATCATAAACATTATTTTATATAAAGTGAAATTAGAAAGAATTATTCCAATTTCCAATTATAAACTAATTTATATATATGCCTACAATAAATTTTTACGGTTTAATAATAATTTGAAGTGTCATATTTACAGTTATATAAAAATATAGCAAGTCAAATGATACGGTCTAATAAATTTTTAGGTTGTAATATACGGTCCAAAATGCAAAAAAGGGTCAAATAGACCATCAAATTCCAGGCCTGCTTGCTAGTATATCTGCTAAAGAATGTAGAGTCTCTTGTTTATGATTTAATTTAGAGCGAGGAACGTTGAGAATCGCCTAAACAAGCGATCATTATGGTCATAAGAATTATTATGATTGGAAAATGGGTAGAGTACAAAGTAACTATTTAATAGACTATCAATCTACACAGGGGTTCTTATACTGAATCACGTATAAATATGAATAACAGAGATATCAAAATACCGTTCTCATAAGAACAGTCACACTAGACAGAGGAGCAGCCAAACTTAGAATAAGAGCATACAAAATATACAATCATCGCAAGTAGACTTTAACAATTAACAGCATACAGAGGGTGTAGCAAGAGTCCATAGCATGAGGCCAAATAAACAGTAGGACAGCTAGAGGTCGAACTCCTCGACCACAGGCCATCAGATGGTTATCCTGCCACTCAGATGGTTACCCCGAAGATCAATCTTCTCCAATTTGGGTCTGGGAAGGTTTAGTAAGCCTTTAGGAATGGACCCGTTGAGGTTGTTCTGACGCATAATTACTGCAATAAGAGACATGCAGCTGCCCAGCGCTCCAGGAATTAAACCAGTAAGTTCGTTAAAGGAAAGATTTATCCATTGCAATTTACCATTCCTTCCGAGTTGCTGTGGAATCTCACCAGTGAAATTATTAATCCGCAGATTCAAAACTTGGAGTTTGGGCAAGTCCCCTATAAAGGAAGGAATAGGCCCAGATAGGTTGTTCGAATAAAGGTACAATTCAGTGAGATGCTTTAGATTCCCAAGCTCGGGGGGAATGGGACCGGTCAACCCACTATTTGCCATACCCAGAATAACAAGGTTGCTTAACTTCCCTATCTCGGGCGGGATTCCACCGTCATAGCCCTTGTTGTAGCCTATATAAAGCTCACGAAGCTTACTGAGATTTCCAAGTTCAGCAGGTATTTTCCCTTGGAGATCGCTTTCATTGACTGCAAGGTACTCCAGGTGTTCCCACTTTCCATATTCTGGAGGAATACTTCCAGAGAAATAGTTCCCTCCCAGCTGGAGATATCTCAGATTAGGAATGTGGCATACATCCAAAGGCAACGGCCCTGTTAAGTAGTTCTTGTAAGCGTCCAGAATTTCCAAGGTCTTTAATCTGGAGAAATTGGAGGGAAAATTCCCAACAAACATATTATTGGAGATGTTGAAGGAGTTTAGACCTATAGCATTGGTGATCGTTGAAGGGAATGGACCTCTGAAGTTATTGGCTGCAACGCTGAAATTGATGAGACTATGAAAGTTACCTATCTGGGGAGCAATTCGGCCAGAAAGATTCATGTTTGAGATATCCAAGCTTATGATACGATTCAAAGCATCACATTAAACCCCAGCCCAGGAACAGTAGTGGCTAGAATTTGCCTCTCTCCAGCCATCCAGAAACCCAGCTGGATCAACAATGGCAGATTTCAGGGACAGAAGCAGCTTGGCATTGGAAGAATGTGAAGATTCAGATGAACCCACATGAATAAGAAAAACCAGGACAAACACCCAAAGACCCCCTTCCATGTTCGAATCCAAAAGGCTCCTCAACATACAAGACTCTAAAACCGTTCTGATTCTCTAAAATAAATGTTGAAGCTTGAGGCTTCCGGCTATGCCTCAGAACACAAGATCACTAATTAACGAGGGCTGAAAAAGAAAACATTATCTCGTTTTATTGTCTCAACGGGCATAAATTCCTCAATTTCCTTTCCCGCTACACTCACAAATAACATGCAATTGAAGTGTCAAAGTGGGTCAGGTTCCAAATAAATAATTGATATGTTGACCATAACTCAGTTGACTACAGCTCTCACCCTGCTATGCAATCGTCGATCTAACTTAACAGAGATTTCAGATTCAAATTCTTTCCGTGTAATCTAACTTAACAGCAACGAACGTTGCGGGGAAACAGTGCGAGGGAAAAATCATGGGCAATGAATTTCAGTTCTTCGAAAAAGATGGACAGAAAATTTCATTTAGTGATGTGAAGTTTTCACGGCACTTCTCTCCAACCAAGCAATTTCTTCTCGTACAAACATTGAAATCCAGAGACAACATAACAAAAATCCAAAAAAATTTATTGAAAAAGTTACCGAAAAAACAATTTCTTCTCGTACAAACATTGAAATCCAGAGGCAGCACAACAAAAATCCAAAACTTTTATGAAAAAAGTTATGAAAAAAGACAATTTCCTTCTTTTTCAAACATTGAAATCCAAAAGCAGCACAACAAACTTTAATTGAAAAAGTTATCGAAAAAGCCGCTGGCAGCCTTTCTTGACGATCTTTCCGCTCAAGATCAAAGGTCAAATTTTCCTCCTTAAAGAGCAGCACGTCCCGGTTTCAAATTTCACTATTTTCACATTTAAAGTAGTTGATGTTTAAGCACAGCGGGCACTGGTATTCTGGATGTATTTAAAAAAATATTAGTTTATTAAATTCAATATAAAAATAATTAATTATTATTTTTTTGAAAATGTGAATGGCTCTATGTAAATTCTAACTTCTATTTGAAAGCATTTATTTTTAGAATTTATAATTTTAAATTAGACATAAGATATTTTCATAGTTTATTAAAATATAGGAATGTTTTTAGTTTTGATAATAATTGCATAAAGATTTTTTATATTGAAAAATATTTAATATATTTTTTCAATTTATTTTCTTCATTATCAATTAAAAGGAAAGTTGAAATGAATTTTCTCAAAATATTACACGATGTTCATCTTTGCTTCATCATTAGGTACCAATGAAATCTGTTCAACTGGTTTGTATCATTTTTTTTAGATTGAAAGGTACCTAGATCTCCATCTTTTAAGGGAAAATGTCTAATAGTTTGAGTGTCTTCTAATAATTTTAAAACATATCAAGATATTAAAAATTAAGTATTTTAATACTATATTATTATTAATTATAGTTGACTATTTATTATTACTAATAATAAAATAAAATAAATAATTAAAATAAATTATATTTAAAAAAAATATATTATGTGACATTACATGAACCCACCAAAAAGAATGGTTTAACATATAGTTATTCAACTAATTTTTTTAATTGTAATTTAAGAGAACTTAACAAAAATATGTTGATGTGCACCATATTTGATGATTAGACATTGTTGCAACAATAGAACGAGTAGTTGCATGTAGTGACATGCAACGATGAGCTAATAGGCGGAGGGGAAGTCTAAATGGTAGGGATGTGTACATACATAGAAGGAATTAAGAATAGGATACATACATATCTACACTCAGGGAATGATAAACTATATTTTAAGTGTTATATAGAACATTGATGTCACCATTGATCACAGTGACTAACAATGCCATGTGCATATTTACATGTATGTCATAGCAGATGTAAACAACATTGATACATATTGAAACATTCTTGGAATGATAAGCCCTATTTTGAGTGTTATATGGAACATTGATGCCACAATTGTTCACAATGATGGACAATGTATTTGCGCTATGTGCATATATATATGTATGTCATACTAGATGCAAACATGATTGATACATACTGATCCCTATGTGCTATATGGAACATTGATACACACTCACAGATTCTTGGAATCATAAGCCGTATTTTGAGTGTTATATGGAACATTGATGCCACCATTGTTCGTAGTGATGGACAATGTATTTTCCCTATGTGCAAATATGTATGTATGTCATAGTAGATGCAAACACGATTGATACATACTAATCCTTGTGTTATATGGAACATTGATACGATCATTGATCGAGAATGGAAAACCCTCAAAACAAAAAAATTCATAGTAACAAACCCATGCAAAACCATCGCCACAAAACGCGAACCATAAATGTAGCAATATTGGTTTTTTAACTCTTTTCTAAACAACACCTTATTGAAGATTGAAACAATATAGCCTTTTCAATAGACCTTGTCGAAAATGAAACAATATAGCCCAAGCTAGAGAACAACAATCAACAATGCCTTATGGAAATCCAGGGTAATTGTATAACATTAACTATTTTATTGCATTGCAAGCATAGCCACAAAACAAAAGCCATAAATCAAACAATATTGGTTTCAACAACGACACAGATGCAAAAACCCACAAAACAGAAAAATTCACAGTAACAAACCTATGTAAAAATATAGTCTTTTCTCAACATGTTAACAAAAATTGAAACAATAAAGCCTTTTCAACAATACCATATTGAAAATGAAACAATATAGCCTAAGCTAGAGAACAATAATGAACAATGTCTTATGGAAATCAACATAAACTGTATAACATTAACTATTTTATTGAGTTGCAACCATAGTTAGAAAACAAAAGCCATAAATCAAACAATATTGGTTTCAATAGCGACCCAAATGGAAAAACCCACAAAACACAAAAATTCACAGTCACAAACCCATGTGAAAATTATATTTTAAGTGTTATATGGAACATTGATGGCACCATTGATCACAACAATGGACAATGTATGTTCTTGTTTGGTTGTTTTGCAAGAACTTAGACTATAAGCTGATGGAAGGTAGTCTACAACCAAGTAGAAGAAGGTATGTAATAGCCAGGAATAGTAATTCCTGAGAGAGATCAAGTGACCACATGTAAAAATCCTCATGGCATAGTTAATAACCCTTTTATAATATCATCATGCTAAGAGAGTAGAGCATAAATGAGGTTGAGATAGATATACATTATTTCAAAAGGATAATACAATTATGTGAAAGCTTAGAATATAATTCAAATTTCAAATAAGTGTATTTACATAAGTCATGGACAACCTTAAGAATAAAGAGATAATTGCATTCACACAATTCTGTTGAAGATTGAGACAAAAATTTTAAACTATATATTTTTATTTTATTTCTAATCATTCTGGCCAATTTTGGAGACATTGATTATTCTCAAAGGTCACTTATAAGACATTACTTCCTCAAAATCCCCATTATGCGATTTGAAAACTCAACAATTTCAGAATCATAACAAAAATTCAAACCATTATCAATGTTGGGACTCCTGAAAACCAAAAACAAGAGTAATTGATAGAGCCTGGCTAAAAGCCTTGCGACAAGGTTGACTTCATAGAAGATCTAATGCCGTGAAAAGATCCATAGAACTCATGAACATAAGTTGAGATGAAAGATCACTGACTAAGACATTACTATCTTGCGTGAAACAAGTTTTTTTATCTTGACTATGTTCTACAAAAATCAAAGGAAAATGTGAAGTTTAGTGCAATGAACATGTGTCATTGGTAGAAAATATGTAAATTAGGATATATAAAGAGTTCTATAATTTATAACAAATAATATGCAATACATGTGTAATAAAAGGGATTAAATAAATAAGATGTAGGAATACCTTGTGGGTGCAATGGGATGTAGTATGAACAAAAGAAAAGAAGGCCTGCTCTCCACCCTACCATATTGGGTCATGTAGCTTGATGGGCTATCACCAAACACCCGAGCAAGAACATACATTGTCCACCAGTATGATCAATGGTGAAACCAATGTTTTGGCACCTGCAAATTTTCTTTAGTTGAAATCAGTGTTATACATTTTTAAAAATATGTATAGTTACATATCATTTATGACAAAAGTTTGACATGCAGTTGTGAAATAAGAGATGGAATAAAGGACATATAGCCTTACCTTCTATATAAATAGAATGTAGTTGTAGCTTGTACACCATGCCTAACATGTTATCACAAAGCTATTTAGTATTGTGGAGATGTGAAGTTATAGTTGAGAATGTTTGTAATGTAAAATGGTTTCAATCAAATATAGTTAGACACAAGTTATAACAAATAATATGTAATGCATCTGCAATAGAAGAGATCACATAAACAAGATGTAGGAATACCTTGTGTAGAGAGCAAGATACAGTATGTTTACAATCATAACTTGCATACAATTTTTTTTTGGCACCTGCGTAAGTGCACCAAGATGGTTCCCAAAAAAGGGGCTTAAGTGGCCACTTTTTGTCTGAAATCAGGAAATGCTAACCTTGGACGTGAAATTGAGGATAGTTACACTCAAAATTTTGAGATGGAACAAAAACAAGGATCAAAGTGCTCTGAGTCTACTTTCTAAAATACTAATTTATTTTGAAAATGGTTGAGATTAAGGGGTTCAACAAAGGGATGTACACAAATTGGTGTTGTTTTTTTCAGAAAAATATAACATAGCAACTCTTGCACGACCTGAGCACGGTGACCTTTTTTTTAGTATTTTTAAAATCTCTATTGTCAAAAGTTAGCTAACAGTATTTAGTTGGTGCACAATTTTTCTTATAATTTTTTAATGAATATTTGATTTTTTACTAATTTTCTAAATGGCCACTTCCTAAAAAGCAGAATTTTGGCCGTGCTCCCCTTACAAATTTTGGAATGTAATAGATTTTTTTAAATTTTTAGAATGAAGTCTAGTTTCTAAAAATGTAATTTATTTGAAATTTTGATGAATGGTTAATTTATAATGAAAAAAAAACCAAACACTGCTTTTTGAAAAAAATAGACATACAAACAAAAGAAATTATGGATGAAAGCCCTCACATTGTTAGAAAGTGAAAAAAATTATATCGTTGGAAAGTTAAGAGAGAACTTAACATTACCCATGTGTTTGATTTCGTCGATATTAAACCAAATGCAATCCTGGCAGTGAGCACGAACTCGATTATGTGAAAAATTATAGAATTTTCAAAAAACACATCTTCGGTGGTTGGGAATGCCTCCAAACCTTTGGGTTGGTATTCCAAAGCCAAGGCTCAGGGATTCCCAAAGAAAAATATAAACATGCTCGCATTATAACGTGAGCGCGTTATAACGAGAGCGCGTTATAATGCGCTCGTGTTATTTAGTAGTTTTCACTTTTTCTTCTATGTGGAACATTTTT
>VDFB02231086.1:0-22378 GCA_007258455.2 Sequoia sempervirens | reverse complement strand
GGTTTAGTTATGTTTAATCTTGGCCATTGATCTTGAATCAATCTCGGCCGTTCTTTGTAATCTTGCAAAACTATATAAACCCCCCCCCTCACTCTCTCATTATTAGATTAGAAGGATTAGAAGGCATAGGAGAGATAGAGAGCTTAGAGATTAAGAAGTTAGAGCAGATTTGAGATAGTTAGATTGTAGAAATAAAGAGAGAGTTCTTATGAGATTGTTGTGAAAACACTACTTTAATAATGAAGTTCAAATGCATGATGTGCCTTGAATACTTGATTGTTGAATAGTTGCATGGTCGCATATTTTCTTTCTCGCTTAGTGAATTTGAATTAAAATGTATGTTAGAAGAATGATTGATTGATAGCGGAGATTGGTGAAACCGAGCTCATACTTTCTTTGGGTGGATGATTTCACTCAATGTGCAAAGTTAGACTGAGCTTCATTGTGGATGTTTAACTTCTGTTTGAATAATTGTTGTTCGATTTGATGGTAATTATTCATTACATGAAAATCATAAGCACATTCCTAGAAGATTGCACTTGCTCTGCGTAGTTGTCGTTTAGCGTGGCGAAACAGAGTATGGTTTATTTGGTTTCATTTAATCCTCGTCTTCTCTTGATTTCTTAGGAATAGTATAGGATCTCTAAACCCTAAATCTTTTTTCACTTTTTTTATATAAATCAAAAAATCCAAAATGGTACTGCATTTATGTCTCTACTTTTTCGAATAACTTGCAAAATCTTACTTGTGCCCACAGCAAATCACATCCATACCACAGAGCCTATCCGAGTTCATCTTAAACATTGGAATTACCCTATGACCTCACTTGCAATCTTAGCATAGGAAGTAGTTTTTCAAGAGAGAATAGAGCGTCTGTGACACTTTGTTCTAAAATGTTTAGTGTGTCATAAAACACGCAACAACATTGTTCTGGCGCTAGAAGGAGGGCCCTTGTAAACACTAGTGAGTTATTTTCAAAGTGAGCATGATGCAGTATGGTGTTACCCCATGAGTTTCCTTTTGCAGTACCTGTCGAGCAACCTGATCAACCACCAACCGACATTATTGATCAGTTGTACACACTAGCTTGGAAGTTGCAGGCAGATCGAGCTGAGTTCAGACAAACGAGTCGCGTCCTTGCTAGGGAAGAAGGAAAAGGAAAAAGGTTCGAAGAAGCTATCAAGAAAGATCTGATAAGGCAGAAGATAGATCGCCTGAAAGAGAAGTTTGACGAGATAGAGAGATCATTTGCCGCAAGTTCATCTTCCAGTTCGAGTAATAGAATGAAGAATGGGACTCCCAGCCAACGTTCCTAATCCAAACCAGGATCCCCAGCCAGTATTGCAGCCGAATTTGGGTTTTCACGACGAACAAGAAGACATTATCACTGAATTGTTCAGCCTTGCGTGGCAAGTGAGAAGAAGTGCTCCTGATTGGTTTCGCATGCGATTCATCCTTGAAGAAGAAGAAGAAAGAGCCCGACGAATTGAATTCAACATTCAACAGGATCTTCTTGTTGAAAGATTTGAAGCACTTGAACGAGAGCACATTCGACAAGCCAATAGACAAGTGAATCAACAAGCTCAAGAAGCAGCTCCGGCACCAGCAGATCCTGCACCGCCTAGACAAGCTTAAAATAGAATACACTGGATCGAATTGGTTCTTTTTCAGCAGAGAAGTTCCGGAGAGTCACCAGATCCACTCCTAGTTCTTTGAAGGAATTTGTTGAGCTATCTCCCCATAGAAATAGACAGAGAAAAGCATTGCAGGAAGCGTCATCAAGTACACAAGTGCCAAGCGAAGAAGATTCTTTTGGTCTTTTCCAAAATTCACCAAGTACCAATCAACTAGACCGTCAACAAGTTATAGTGGCTGCGCAGCCAGTCCCACCAATCCCACCAGTTCAACCGAATCAACCGAACGCTCCAATGGCGTGGCGCCCAGCAGATGCGTCACCTATGACATTTGCTGTTTACCATGATCTACCAAAGAATCCGGAACATTTTTGTTCCAAGTTCCACAGTGGTGACCTGAACCACACTGCAGACGAGCATGTTAAACTGTTTGAAGATCTTCAAAACCGAGATATTCAGGAAGAAGATGTTGCCTGCAGATTATTTCCTTACACATTTGATGAGGAGGCATCTTACTGGTATATCCATTTGCCAGCTAATTCCATTCGCACATGGCAACAAATGAAGACCGCTTTTCTAGAAAAGTTCAGACCACCCATTGCTCCATCTGATTTGTATAGACAATTTGTGGAAATCAAAAGGCAGGAACATGAGCCAATTAGTACATTCAATAATAGGTTCCACAAGGCTTATACCCGACTAAGGGATCCCTATTTGCTGGACAATGCAGCAGCATTGCCAATTTATTATGAAGCCTTAGATCGTCTTACTGCCATGTTCGTGAAGTCGACAAATCCGCTCCCAGCAGATTTGAAAGGAGCATATGCTGCAGCGATCACAGCCAGTACTGGTCTCGGGATAGGTTTGGCCCCAGGACCCCTCCACTATTTAGGAAATGCAGCTTCTCAGAATCAAATTCAGGATATTAATCGAGCATTGGCCCATCAGACACCCATGATGAATCCAGTCCCAAGTAATCAAATGGTTCTCCACCCAGGGGTGCCCGTGTCTCAAATGCCACCAACACAGCCAATATATCTCCAGAATGTGACAACTTCCACGTGAACCCAGGAAGAAAAAGATGAAATGAGAGAATTGATCGAACAAGTCAAGAGGCTGTCAACTGAAGTCACCTATCTAAAAGGACAGACAAACCAAATGCAAAATTTTCAAAAGAACTATCAGCCAGCTCAAGGAAATTACCAAGGGCAGGGCCATTCTGGATATCAAAGAGACGCTCAAAATTATCAGAGAGATCACCAAAATTTTCAAGGAAATAATCAAGGCTTTCGGAACAATAACCCAGGCTTTCAAAGGAAGACTTGGAACACCGGACCTAATAATGGAAATGTGCCATCACCTTTAGACAACCCGCCTGCCGACAATCGTCCTGCTGATAAGGTATTCCTGGCTGAAGCAGCGTTATCAGGGTGGTGCAGACTACACAATACATATCAGCATTCTGAGTTACATTGTCACGAGTTTCAAGTAGCGGCAGACATTTTTAAAAGTGAGAAGAGGAATTCAGAAAATCCTCCGGTAACTGGATACAAAATAGTTCCTGCACCTAGATATGATCAGGCCCTTGTAATTGAAAGCAGTCAGTACCCACCTCAAGAGTATCCACAGTATCAACACACTCAAAGGTTTCCACCCGCATCAGCTAATGGACCTGTGGAGGCGCCACCCACCGTTTACTCATACACAATTGCTGAAGGACCTGTAGAAGAAACGACCAACTATTACTTCCCGCCATTGAATAACAGTGTGTTAGTCGAGGGTGTAAAAGAAATTCAAGCATTTCAACAGACTGGCAACAATCCACCAAAGGTTTACTATCGGAAGAACCAAGAGCCTTTGACATCGTCAGTTCCTCCAAATAATTTCCAAACACCACCACATCCAAATGCAAGTAATAACCCACCTCTTCCAAGAGATGCGTCACAATATAGACAAGGAGATACTGCTAGTAGTAATGCTAGTAATCCTACTCCTCCTAAGGATGAATTGAGAAGATTGAGTCAATATGTTACAGAAGAAGTAAAGAAAATCAAGGTGAGTGTGTCTTTGTTTGAACTAATGAAGGTTCCAGAGATAAGGAATACATTCCTTGACAGCTTGAAGGACACAACGCAAGATTCAGTCAACAAAGCTACCAGTTCCACAACCAATGTGAATGTCGTCCAAAATGAACAATCCCAGTCTACCCAAGAAGGACATCAGAGTTCTAAAGGAGCTCGAGGTATGTATGAAGTAAAAGAAGGCATAGAGATGCCAGGCCAGAATATAGCTAGACATGAACAAGTGTGTCTAAGTTCAAAAGAAAACAAGACAGAGAATCCAGCAAAAGGAACAGAGACTCCACAGATTGAGAAGAACACTAGGGTTAGAGCTAAGGAAGCAGAAGCCGGCACGCAAAAAGGAAGTCCCGTGATATTCTATCAGGGAAAAGATGAACCAGCTCCTTTCCTCGTCTCGCTCCGGATTTTCAACAAACTCCTACACAATTGTCTAATTGACTCAGGAGCATCAAGCAATGTAATGCCATTAGCAATCTGCCGCAGATTGGGTTTGACACCCACAAGAACAAACAAGAAAGTAACGCAGTTAGATAAGACAGAAGTCCCAGTCATAGGAGAATTGAACAACATACATATGCAAATATCAACCGATCCAAGGATTCAACAGTTCATTGACATTTCTGTAGTTGATATTCCTGATGGATATGGTATGGTTTTAGGAAGAGACTGGACTCGCAGATTGAATGGCTACTTTGCCACTGATTTTTCACATATGTGGTTGCCTTGGAAGGGTATTCCAAACCAGATCAGAATTGAAAGTACGCCTAGACTTAGACTGATGATCACAGAGAATGGGGAAAACAATGAAATTTTGTTTTGTGAAACAGATTTGGGCCAGTACATCCCACAGGCACTAGAAGTTTTGATGTTACAATGTTCAAATGATCAGAAAGAATCACCGGAGATTGCATATTCAACAGAAGTACCTACGGAGAGTGATGAAGAGCTATCACCAGATGAAGGTGAAAGCATGTTCGAGAACTTTAGAAGATTTGTGCTCAGAAGCACAAGACAAGAAAGAGAATTGGGAAGTCATGCCTTTGTGCAAGACTTGTTGCTACCCAATTGGTGTCGTATACATAACGCTTTTCATTCCGAATTCTCTTGCGCCATGTGCAAAATGGCCTTAGATCAAGTGCGCGCAAGAACATCCCAAATTTCAGAAGATGAATGTTTGACAGTATCAGATAAAGAAAGAGATCTCTCATCAGAGGGAGAAAAGATTCAAGATGTAAACCAGTTTCAAGAAGATCATTTTGCTCCAGAAATCCAGAATGAAGAAATTCCCACTCTCCATCACTTGCCAGAACAAGAACAAGTTTGGACCTTGAGATTCGATGGTTTGAAATCCAAGAAAGGCAACGGAGCTGGGTATGAGCTTATCAGTCCATCCGGCAAGACCTACCTGGCCGCCATGAGATTACAGTTCCCATGTACCAACAACGTCACAGAATATGAGTCATTAGTGCACGGATTGCTCCACGCAATTCGCAAGAAGGTTAAAGTGCTACATGTCTACGGTGATTCAGAAATTGTAGTAAGGCAAGTAAGAAAGAAGTACGCTTGCCATGACAAGAGGCTGAGAGGATACAGAAATCGTGTCTGGGATCTCATCGAAAGCTTCGACGCTTTCAACATCAAATCAGTGTATCGCTCTCAAAACAAAATTGCAAATTCCCTAGCTCAATCAGCAAGTTCCTTAGAGCCGCTTGAGATGGATGCAGTGAAGAAATTTACAGTGGAGATCACTTCAACACCGTCAGTTCCAGATAATATCACAAATTTCCAGGTGTTTGATGATGACAAACACATCCTAGATTTTCTGACAAATTCAGATGTTTTTCTCACCCAAGTAATTGATGAAGAAGACCAAGGGGAGACTGAATTTGATACCGAAGGCATAATGAATTTAAAAACCAATAACATCCCCAAAGGAATGATCCAGTTAGAAAGAATCTTTGACCAAGATCAGATCAATGCTATCAAATACCAAAGAAGTGATGGAGCTCAACACGAAGCTGTCAACCTTGGAACGCAAGAGGAAATAAGAAATGTTCTCATCGGCAAAGTGTGCACACATGAAGAAAAGGAACAGATAATCAAGAGTCTGAAGCAATTCAAAGACATTATTGCTTGGAGCTACGAGGGTCTGAAAACATATGATACCTCAATTATTACACACACTATCCCCCTCAAAGCTGGCAGTAAACCATTCAGGCAACGCCAAAGACCTGTGAATCCTCTGCTAGAGCCCCTTATTTTCCAAGAAGTAAAGAAGTTACTTTCAGCAGGCATTATCTTTCCAGTACGCCACTCAACGTGGGTCGCCAATTTGGTACCCGTCCACAAAAAGAACGGAGAGATAAGATTGTGTGTTGACTTCAGAAACCTCAACAGGGCCTCAGAAAAGGACAATTATCCACTGCCTTCATTAGATGAAGTCATTCAAATTGTGAACGGATCCCAAATGATGTCATTCCTAGATGGATATTCTGGCTACAACCAAGTGCTCGTAGAACCAGAAGACAGGCTTAAGACGGCATTCACAACGAAGTGGGGCACATTTGCCTACAAGAGGATGCCATTTGGCCTGATCAATGCCGGAGCTACCTTCCAAAGGGCTATGGATATTTCTTTCAAGGATCTCATAGGGAAATGCATCATTGTTTATATGGATGACCTTACGGTATTTTCAAAGAAAAGAGAGACACATGTTAGAGATTTGATAAGGATATTCGAAAGATGCAGAAAATATGGAATATCTTTGAACCCGAAGAAATGTGTGTTCGGGGTAACTGAAGGAAAGCTGCTTGGCCATGTAATAACAGAAAAGGGTATTCTTATAGACCCTGACCGAGTAGAGGCTATTTCCAGAGTTGGTCTACCTTCAAGTCAGAAAGAATTGAAGTCTTTCTTCGGAAAGATTAATTTTGTGAGAAAATTTATAACAGGATTTGCCAAAATAGTCAGGCCCTTGACTGAAATGCTTAAAAAGGATGCGAAGATAGAGTGGACAGAGTCAACAAGAAAAGCTTTCGAAGAGATCAAACAGGCCATAGTTGACGCTCCTGTCCTGGTCAGTCCTGATTATACAAAGCCATTCTACCTATATTCCTTTGCATCAGAGCATACGTGTGCCGCGATGCTAACACAGAGAACAGAAGAGAAGGATGAACATCCTATCGCTTTCATGAGTGCACCTTTCAAGGATGCAGAGCTGAAGTACCTGAACGTTGAAAAGCAAGCATATGCCTTAGTTAAAGCAATAAAGAAATTTCGCCACTATGTATTGAGAAGTAAAGTTTTTGCCATAGTCCCAGATGTAACCGTCAAAACCCTCCTGATGCAGAACGAATTAGGAGAAAGAAGGGGTAAATGGGTCACGATCATCCAGGAATATGATATTGAAATTCAACCGATGAAGATTGTCCGTGGCCAAGCTTTGACACAAACCATTGCTACAGGACCTGAATTAGTACAACATGTGTATGAATTACAAGAGGTGTCCCCTGATGAGTGGTATGACGATATCATCTACTTCCTCCTTAATCACAAATGCCCGAATCATTTAAAACCAATGCAAAAGAGAGCCCTACGAATGAAGAGCCAAAGGTACATGTTACAAGGGGCAGTGTTGTACAGGAGAAATCACGAAGGAGTTTTTCTAAGGTGCCTGGGAAAAGAAGAAGCTAAACAGACAATAGAGCATTTCCATTCCAGATTCGGAACCGGCCACGGAGGATCTCTCGCAACAGCACACCAAATTTTGATGGCCGGCTACTATTGGCCAACAGTATTTAAAGATGCATTTGATCACGTGAAAACTTGCCACACCTGTCAAATCACTGCAGCGCGAGAAAGAAACCCAGCTATGCCTTTGCAACCTGTGATCGAAGTGCGACCTTTCGCAAAGTGGGGACTCGACTTTATTGGTATGATCAATCCACCTTCCTCGGCACAACACAGGTATATCCTAACCGCGACTGACTACTGCACGCGTTGGTCAGAAGCTCAAGCTTTAAAATTTTGCACTTCTGATGTTGTAATTAATTTTTTAGAAGAGAACATTATCACCAGATTTGGATGTCCTCATGCTTTAGTGTGTGATAATGGTTCTGCGTTCTCTTCATTAAGGTTTTCTAACTGGGCTTTCGAGCATGGTATCACTCTGAAATTTTCATCAAATTACTATCCCCAGGGCAATGGATTAGCAGAATCCACCAACAAGAACTTACTGAACGTCATCAAGAAACTGCTAGACAAAAATCCAAGGGACTGGCACACGCAATTGAGATTCGCTCTTTGGGCGGATAAAGTAAGAGTAAAGAGTTCCTTGAGTACATCACCTTACCACCTGGTTTATGGACAAGATCCAATATTTCCTATACAGCTGAGAATTCCAACCCTACAATTCATGCAAGAGTGTTTAGAGGAAGAAGAGAGGGTTAAAACCAGATTATCGCAGTTACTTCTTTTGGAAGAGAAGAGAGATCAAGCCTTGGAGAGATTTGCTAAACATCAAGACATTGTTAAGAGATGGTTCGATAAACGAGCAAGAGTCAAAGCTTTTCGAATTTCCGATTTAGTCCTTTGTTGGGACAAAGCACACGAGAGAAGAGGAGACCACAACAAATTTGACAACCTATGGATGGGTCCCTTTCAAATTTCGGAAATTTTGGGAGACAATGCTTTCAAACTGAAGACACTGACCGGAGAAGAAGTTCCATTGCCCGTCAACGGGCAATTCTTAAAGCATTACTTCCAATCCTAGACTCCCCGTAGGTCTTGCCTTTGTACATAGCTAGTTTAGATTCCTTTTCCTGTTTGGGTTTGGTTTTGCTTTCGTTTTTTCCTGCTTTCTTAGATTAGTTTGCTTAGATTAGTTGGTTTGCTTTCGTTTGCTGTCCCGTAGATTAGTTGTTTTGAATAAATCAAGGATCTCTATTTGCAAAAAGGTGAAGTATTCAAAACACACGCTGGTCTTATTCCGCAAAGTAATGTTAGATTATTCCGTTGATAAATACCCGTTAGGAATTTTGAATCCGAGATTGAATTCTTCTAGTTTAACTTTAGGTTAAGATTTGTACTTGGCTAGAAGGGGGATCATATATTGTGTTTAGACACTGAGTATTGAAGATCATTATACATTTTACACATTTAACGATTTCTCTGAGTTATTATGGTCTCCTAGGAGAAGTCACGGTTAGGCTAATCAAAAGTCTAGCTCCAGCGCCACTATAATACTCAAACCCATGTGAGCTTCATTGCTTACAAGCCAAAATGTGGAAAAATATGAAAAGAAAAGAATATCAAAAAGAAAAGAAATAAAGAAAAATGAAAAAATCAAAGCATTTGGCTTTTGGGTGTGCGGACATCTCTACAGGCGTGCATTCAAGTCAAGCGATCATCAAAAGAGAAAAACAAGAAAATCAGAAGAAATTATAAATCGCCGGAAGTAGAGCAATCTCCGTGAGTTTATAGAAGATAACCTTGCCGGGGCTATAGACGCTCGCTGGCAGCAAGGCTCTATCCAAGGATGCTTTTGGAGTTAAGACAAATTACAAAGCCTGCCATGATGGAACCAAAGAGTCATACTGATTTCACGAGATGGAATAAACGCATTTGCACACACTTGTGATTGAAAAGAAAAGTGTCTTGATCCAATCTAGGGTTTCTTTCCTTTCTGAGTACACCTTTTAACCTAGAGGTAAGTTAGTTGGATTTAGTTAGAGATTCCAAATTCAGAGGTCTTTATCTTTGGAATGTTCAGGAACATTCCTCATGTGGAGTCCCCAGATGTTGTGACCTAATTCAAACCTCGCCCCATTGCAAATGGGGACCCTTGTTGTTTGCTCTTTTAGGGTTTCACTTTCGCGCGCCTCATTTTGTCTGCTCTTTGTTTGGGGGTTTCAAGTCTAAATTTTGAATGGTCACCAGAGTTGAGTCAATGAATTTTAGCCTGGATCACAGAATAAACATCACCATCGTGCTTAGAAGGCCTGGGAGACAAAGATCGACTGTCGTTTCAGTCAAATCCGACACCTCCAAGTTTTTAGGGTTTCTCACCCCGGGCCCCCTATTTTTTAGGGCCTACTTTTTTGGCACTTTTGGGCAATTCTGGGATCCCTATTTTTTAGGGTCTATTTTTGGAAAGTTGCTATTTTTGGAAAATTTCTATTTTTAGAAAGTTTCTATTTTAGAAGGGTCACGAGTTTCGAAAACGCACTCAGAAGTTCGAAACGATCAACGAAACTCTCAGAAAATCGATTCGAAGATTTTTTGAAATTTTGGCAAAAATCTGGAAAATTCGAGAAAATCACAGAAATCTGGTAAAGAACATCGAAAATGGTGAATGAGAGGATAAATTCATCAAGAAATTGGTGAAAATTCATGAGATTCGTCAAGAAATCTGAACATTCATGGGAAAATCTGAACACAATCATGGAGAAAACTGAGATATACGCCTTCAGCTCACAAGTAATGGTGAAGTACAGAAGAAATGAATGGTAAACACCTTCAGCCAAGCAATCAATAGCATAAAAATCTGAGCAATGGCATAAAAATCTGAGCAATGGCAACAGATCTGGTAAGTCCGCCCCTGTCAAAGTGTGCAATGGCAAGGCACAAGCTGAAGTCCGCCCATGGAGAAGAGGGATTTGCCTAAGGAAAAGGGGAAATGGCAGAGGAAACAATGAAGTCCGCCTAGCCACAAACATCAAATGGTCAACCACTAGCTGAAGTCCGCCATCCAATGGCAAGGAAAATGATGAAGTCCGCTTTAAAACCAAAGCCTACTGCAAGCAAAATGCTGAAAAAGTTGATCAGAACCCACTTCAAAGAGGAATATGGTGATATTGTTCTGCTACTTAACAGAATAGTAGGCAGTGCCCACGGTGCTCCTTTCGAAGAATGGATGTACTATTTTATTGACGAAATAATCACCGGAGTCAAAATGTTCAATTGGTCCAGGATGATCAGCGACAGCCTGCACGAACAGTTGGTCAACTTTGAGCGGACCAAGATTTTCCACATGAGCTCATATATTGTATATTCACTTGCAAGATACTATAAGTATCCTGGCTTGACATGCAAAGGCGTGGTTGGCAACGGCGAGGGGAAATTCAAAGTCTACGACTGCTATCCACAACTGCAGCTGAAAGAGAAGTCCCATTTCCGGAGAGCTCACGATGCATTTTTGATGTATATCACCCGGCTTCTTCAGGGCGGAACGCACCAAAGACTCTCGCATGAAGCCAAGAGCCTGATCAGTCGGTATGGATTCTGGTTCATTCAATATCCTAAGTTCACCTACATCAGAATCCAAGGATTTTCCGGAAATCCTTATAGGCTGCCTGTCTATCCGACTAACAGGATGGTATTGTTGGAAGTGCTAAGACAGTTAGAAACGTATCAGAATATCCAAAGGCCTAAGCAGAAAGCTGTTGTTACCTTTCCGTTTTTCATCGGCAACATGGAGGAGTCATGCCCGACAGCACAAGCAGCAGAGGTTGCTCGACTGGAGATTCAGCAGTATCCATTCATATCATACAAAGCCAGGAGCAACTTCGATCCGCTTCATCACATCAAGATTGTGGACGGAGAAAGATACAAACATCGGGTTGACCTAGAGGTCTTTTGGGCCAACGCAGCCGATGAATATGATGTAAGGAGAAGGTTATGGTCAAGGTTGCCATTAAGCATGATAAGGACGACCGAGCTCTTCAAAATACCTGACCAACTGCAAGATGATGGAATATATGTGCAGCCAGGCTTCAAAGAAAATGAGCCACTACCTCCTATAAAATGGTTCGAGCCTGAGATGGGTGATCTAGCCACCTTGATGCGCCCTGTTTTCAAGTACTCTCAGTGGTGGATAGATCGTCAAGTAGGAGTGTTAAAACAGAGAAAGGTGCAATTTACCTACGAGTTGATGGGAGACACTGAGTCATGTTCTTCGAACGCTGGTGCATCTCATGCGGATGGACAAGCAGATGCTGCCAACTCCAAGAAGAGGAAAGAAGCCGATAAATCTGCAATTCAAGACAAAGGTAAAGAGATGGATGAAGGCCCTTCTCGAAAGAAACATAAGTCCAAACCCCTTCAGTCGGCTACTTCCAGGAACATAGAAGAAATGCTTGCCATGGATAGAGAATCTTTGGAAAATGCCAGGATCCCTTCTCCAGTTGAAAATATAGAGCCAATTCAAATAGAGGATGATGATCAACCTTCTCCAGCAAGCACAGAAATCTTAGGATCGGATAACGACACAGACATCGAAGATGGAGAATTCGAGGAAGGAATGATTTCCGCCCTCAAAGGCATTCAAGAGGACCCATCCATCCAGGAGATCCATGATATGCAGTTAGTCCAAGAAATTCAAAGTATGCCAGAAATTCAGGAAGAACAGGAAATACAAGACATGCAGGACGTCCAAAATCAAGAGGACATAATTGAACAGCCAACAGTACCAGAATGGCTGAAGGAAAGATTGAAAAGAAAAGCGCCAGTGGAGGTCCCTGAGGAGGACAATGACACAAATTTTCTGGCCAGATTAGAGCAAACTGCCCCAAGGAAGAAGGCCAAGAAGTTCTCAACCATTCAGAGAGATGAAGCTGGAAATCGCACGGTGCAAATTGCAGTGCCTACGGCCGACAAGTTTCAAGACGAGATTGCTCCTGAGGAATATGCTATCACGACTGTCGACATGGGTCCGGCAACAAAAGAGTAGGAAGTCGAAGACTTGGATAATTCCGTGGCCACCATCAAGGCCAGATTAGAAAAAGAAGTTGCCAAGAAAAAGGAGTACAAGAAAGAAATTCAACGTCTAAAAGACTACATCCAGCACCTGACCAAGCCACTAAACGAAGGTGAACAAGTGGCGCCTTTACCTCCGAGTGCCTCACAAGAACCAAGTGTGAACTTTGAAGAGGAATTGACAACAGCGAGGGAGGCTAAAGACTGGATGATTGGAAGGAAAGAAGAAGCGTTGATGTTTGTAGAAAAGTTGGCACATATAAATGAACAGGCTTCCTTCATGCTTTCGCGAGTTGCGGATCTTGCAGAGTCATGGAGCAGTCTCGAGGATATTCAGAGCAGGATCATCCCATGCATCCGGGAACTGAAGGGCATTTCAAAGCAAGGATTGATCGAGGACAAAGTTATCGAAGCCGGAGCAGCTTATGACTTCAACGGATGGTACTATGCTTTGATCTCAAGGAAAGGAGTCCTCGAAAAGGTGAAGCAGGATAGTGGTGTAGTTGAAGAACAAGTAAAAGAAATTCAAAGTAAAATCTATGAGATGGCTGCAGATATGCTAGACAAGGAGATTGTCCGAAGGAAACACTTGCGGCCAAGGAGTTTGAAAGAGCAAGTACAAAAAGTTTTCTCCACCACCAGGCCGATTATGAAGGAAGGCTTCACCAAAGTGTTCGAATTCATGGCCATTAGAAGTTCTCTCTTGCTACAAGAGCCAACATGGACGACTATGTTTGCAGAGTGTGCCGAGAACTTGGATTTGCTGGAGTACAACGTCAGCGTGCTGCCCGGCATTGCTATGGAGGAGGTCGACCTGATAGTGTCCAGGTTCGCCGAACGTGAGGCTGCACAAGTGGATAAGGATGACACTCCAGTTGTCTAGTGTTCTCTTCAGTTAACTGATTGTGGTTTTGGAAACCCTAATTAGGGTTTAGTTCCATTTAATCTTGGCCATTGATCTTGAATCAATCTCGGCCGTTCTTTGTAATCTTGAAAAACTATATAAACCCCCCCCCTCACTCTCTCATTTTCATTAGAAATTCATTAGAAATAGTTAGAGGCTTAGAAGTTAGATATTCATTAAGAAGTTAGAGCAGATTTGAGATAGATAGATTGTAGAAATAAAGAGAGAGTTCTTATGAGATTGTTGTGAAAAGCTACTTTGATAATGAAGTTCAAATGCATGAGGTGCTTTGAGTACTTGATTGTTGAATAGTTGCATGGTCACGTATTTTCTTTCTCTCTTAGTAGATTTGAATTAAAATGTATGTTAGAAGAATGATTGATTGATAATAGAGATTAGTGGAACCGAGCTCATACTTTCTTTGGGTGGATGATTTCACTCAATGTGCAAAGTTAGACTGAGCTTTACTGTGGATGCTTAACTTCTGTTTTAATAATTGTTGTTCGATCTGATGGCAATTATTTATCACGTGAAAATCACAAGCACATTCCTAGAAGATTGCACTTGCTCTGCGTAGTTGTCGTTGAACGTGGCGAAATAGAGTATGGTTTATTTGGTTTCACTTAGTCTTCGTCTTCTCTTGATTTCTTAGGAGTAGCATAAAAGTCTCTAAACCCTAAATCTTTTTTCACTTTTTTTATATAAATCAAAAAATCCAAAATGGTACTGCATTTATGTCTCTGCTTTTTCGAATAACTTGCAAAATCTTACTTGTGCCCACAGCAAATCACATCCATACCACAGAGCCTATCCGCGTTCACCTTAAACATTGGAATTACCCTATGACCTCACTTGCAATCTTAGCATAGGAAGTAGTTTTTCAAGAGAGAATAGAGCATCTGTGACACTTTGTTCTAAAATGTTTTGTGTGTCATAAAACACGCAACAAAAGGTCTCCACAAACTCTGCCAAATCATTCTCCTCCAATGTGAGCATGATTCTAAACCTCCATGAAGTGTAGTTTGACGCTCCCTCAAGTCTATCTTCGATCTTCAATCCGATCACCATCTTGATTGATGTAGAGATAGACAAAGAATTAAGACGAAGAGAAAAGAGTATCGCTGTAAATTTGATCACGATCTTCTCAAACCCTTGATACCATGATAGTTTTATGATCAGATTTAATGCACAAAAAATTAATTCTAAATCAAACATAATAACACAGCAGATACCCTGGGAAAACCCTCCTCTTGAGGGAGAAAAAACCAGCCAATATCACTTATATTATTGAATCACAATAGAAACTCCTTTACAATGAAGGCCGATAATGAGGCCTAATAATATGCACCACAGATTGATGCCAACACAACAATAAAATGATGTAATTCTCAAATGATAATCCTCAGCCTTCTCACAATAACTCGATCTGCACTTGAAGAGTTTCTCACTAACTCGCACTTGATATGAAATGGAATGTATGAAAAATGTATGTCTCAAAACAATGAAATGTATCTAATATATATACAAGCTGAGAGAGATGTGACTCTTCACAATATAGGTTAGCCTCCAAAAAGAATGTGCCTCCTCAAAGATTGCGCCTCCAAGATAGAAGTCGGCCTTCATAAAATAATAAATATTATTTGACATAAATCATGCCTCAAGCATGTCGGCCTCTTCATAAATGCACCTCTTCATTAACTCGTATCTCTTGATGAATTAGCATTAATCACAAATCAATATATATATATATATAAATTAAATATCTTTGGCTATATTTAATTTATTCTTATGTAGAGGAGATCACTGGAAGGATATGACTAGCACTGCAATAATCATCAACAAGGCAGCCCAAAGAAGAGATTAGAAGAGAGATGCTTGCCCTACTTTCACTTGCTGAGGAAAAAAAAATGCAAAGGGAGAGGGCTAAAAAAGCCATAGCAGCATCCATAGCCAGTGCCAATGGACATGCGCATGCCCATGGGACTCAGGAGCACGAGGTCGAGCACATGGAGATAGAGTCAGATGAGGATGCAGATATTATTGGCATTGTGGGCTCTCTTCATGGTCCACGGATTCGCACTCATGGCATAGCCGCCAAAACCACAACCACACCATCCTCTAGGCCCCCCTTTTCCTCTAGTTCGACTAGAGTGCCAATGCCACCACCACCTTCATCTTCACACAACCCACAAAGTTTTTTTGTGCCAAGAAACACACCAGGAGCACAGGTATCATTGGAGGCTACAGGGTGGAACAAGGAGGTGCATGAACATACCAAAATGGCATGTGCTGATTTTTGGTATTTCAGTAACATACCATTCAATGTGGCGAGTAGTCCCTATTGGCACAATATGGTCACTTCATTGACAGTTGCGGGAAAAAGCTTCAAGCCACCTTCTCACAAAGATTTGAGTGGGAGGTAAGTGACAAGTCAACTTAAATTTTATGTTCTTTAATTTAAAATTTAAATTAATTTATTATTTATGTTGAATTCAAGCTATTTTTTGTTTAAAACTTACAATTTTGTACTTATTTAATTATTTTACTTTGTACTTGCAGTTTGCTCACAAATGCAACGGAAAGGGCAATGCATGTGGTGGAAGAGCAAAAAACTAAATGGAAGAAATTTGGCTGCTCAATTCTTTCTGATGGGTGGACGGATGGGAGAAACCACACCATCCTTAATTTTTTGGTTGCTTCCAAAGGTGAAGTTGTGTTTTGGAAGTCGGTGGATGCTTCCAACAGGATAAAAACTGCAGATACATTGTGTACGTTGTTGGATGAAGTTGTGATGGAGGTGGGGATTGCTAATGTGGTGCAAGTCATCACAGATAATGCAGCAGCGTATGTGGCAGCTAGAAGGATGCTTGAGAGTAGACATCCATCACTCTTTTGGTCACCTTGTGCGGCTCATTGCCTTGACCTTCTTTTGGAGGACATAGGCAAACTTGTTTGGGTGGCACCGATTGTAGATGATGCAAGGAGCATCACAAAATATATCTACAATCACCCTTGGGTTCTTAATTTGATGAGAGAGCATACGCAAGGGAAGGAGTTGGTGAGATCGGGTGCCACAAGGTTTGCAACAATTTTCCTAACGTTGCAAAGCATTTTGGATTCTTTGGGCTCTCTAAAACAAATGTTCGTGAGTCAAGCATGGAATGACTCCTCATATTCAAAGAAGGCCAAAGGAGATAGAATTTCTGCAATAGTCTTCGACCCCTTGTTTGCACAAAAAGCTACAGAGATCGTGAGGGTAACTTCAAAACTTTGATTTTAATTTTAATCTCAAGTTGAATATAAATATATATTTTTTAATTTAACTTTAAGCCTTTCATTATAAATTTCTAACTTTGATCTTTTTGTATTTTTAATCTAGGTGTCGGAGCCCTTGGTTAGAGTCCTCCGCTTGGTAGATGGGGATGAAAACCCAATGGGATACATTTATGAGGCCATGGATAGGGCCAAGGAGGCCATCAAAAGTTATTACATGGGGGACAGCCTCAAATTTGATCCCATATGGGAGATTGTTGATAGGAGGTGGAACAATCAACTCCACCAACCCATCCATGCAGCAGGGTACTTCCTCAACCCTTCTTATCTCTTCTCAGAGAGCTTCTCTGATCCTAATGGAGAGGTTATGGAGGGGCTCACAACATGCATTCAGAGGATGGAATCCGAGGTTGCAGTGAGAGACCTCATCGTCAAGGAGATGGATATATACAGGGAGGCAACTAGTAATCTCTTTTCTTCGGAGCTGGCTGTTAGAGGAAGAACCACTCTGCCACCAGGTATAAAATTCAGAGTCTTTAAATTTTAAGTTTATTTCACATGCATCTTAGAATTTGATAAAATGTGTTTTGACTTTTGACTTTTGAGTCTTTGACTTTGTTTTCTAACTCTTCAATTTTCTTTTTTTTTTTGCAGATGTTTGGTGGAAAAATTGGGGTGGAAAAACCCCAAATCTACAAAAAATTGCCCTCCGCATTCTATGTCAGCCTTGTAGTGCATCCAATTGTGAGCGCAATTGGAGCTTGTTCGAGTCCATTCACACGAAAAAGAGGAACAAGTTAACACAAAAGCGCCTCAATGACTTGGTCTTTGTGCAATACAACCTTCGGTTGCGCATAAAGAGAGTTGAAGAAAAATCACAGGATCCTATTGACTTAGATGAGATAGATCCTTATAGTGATTGGACAGGGCGAGAGGAGCAGCCTCCATTGTTTAGTGCAGATGAAATCCTTGACTTTGAGAGAGAGGCAATGGAGGATGTGGGTGCATCAGGAGTTGGAGATGTAGGGTTGGATGAGATCCAGCCAGAGCCAGAGCCAGAGCCAGAGCCAGCAGCAGTAGCACCGCAGCCACCACCACTAGCACCACGCACACGTGGCAGGGCTAGAGGACCCACCTCTTCTTCCTAGCTGTTGCTAGACTAGGGAAGAGGAAAGCCTAGCATGTTGTATTTAGTTGTTGTTTAGAACTTTAGTATTTGCTTCTAGTTCTAGTTTTACTGTTTTCATGTATCAGACTTTCAGGCTTTTAGCCATCCGGATTCCGCATGAGAATGCGATTTTGTAATAACCACCGCCACTCAAAGCACCACGCACACGCGGCAAGACTAGAGGACCCACCCCTTCTTCCCTAGCTGTTGCTAGACTAGGGAAGAGGAAAGCCTAGCATGTTGTATTTAGTTGTTGTTTAGTATTTGCTTCTAGTTCTAGTTTTACTGTTTTCATGTATCAGACTTTCAGGCTTTTAGCCATCGGGATTCCGCATGAGAATGCGATTTTGTAATCAATTTACATTAAAGTCAATCAAAATTAATAGAAAACACTTTTGTACTCATTTATGGATTCATTGGATTCATCTTGTCATTGAATTTTGCAAAAAAAATGTGTTTTTAATGAAATTTAAGCAATTTTGTCATTTCTTGAGTTTTTTGCCGAGTTTTTTCCGAGTTTTTGCGAAGTTTTAAAAAACTCGGCAATTTTTCCCTTGGCAAGTTTTCCAACTATGGTGTAAATATTGCCTCTATGCATAGAATTGTAATAAAAAGTTGTAATCTTTGTAACTTCTAGAGGTATTCCAGCTGACTGCTTCTCTATCAGATTTCCATTAGTCTTGTTGCAAGCAGCTTCTGATAGCATTCAACAATCCAACTACTGTTGAGCGTGGTTATTTGTGGATAGGTATGGTTATCCAAGTATTCAAGCGTTTATGTATGGTAGAATGCACTAGTTTCCTTCCCTGCTGTTTTATCTTCGAATGCCATAGGCTAAGTGAATGCATGCTTCTTGTATAGTTTTCTGATGCAATGGAAGGTTGTGAGCACTAACAGAGCTGTGCTTGGGAGAGTGGCAGAAATTGGGTTATTGTCCCTTGGCCTTGGAGGATCTTCTGCTCTCCAACAGTTTGACTTATTTGGATGCATCAGTTTGCAGTGCTTGTAAGAATGGTTGTTTTCTGTGCTTGTGGTACTTCTATTAGCACCATGGAAAGGTATATGATTGCATAACTGTAAATGGCCATGTATTTTCTTCCCTGTTTTAGTTTCTCCTGATTGGTGTTGCCTTTATAGTGTTATTTTGCATTGTTTTTATTTTCTCAGGTGACGGTGTGCTATCGAACCCTCAACTAACTTATCCAAAAAAAATATCAATTAAGCATTTGGATAAACTTTATTTTGACCTAGCAGCTGATCTAAATGATTCCTCACAAATTCAAATCATTATGCTGAACAAGGAAACCTTTAGAAATGGAGCCAATAGCATTGTCAAGATGCTTGGGAATGCATGACCTGTACTCTTCTAAAACACCTAAACAAAGTTCAAATCATAACAACTGGATTTTGCAATTATGTTCTGATTGCATCAGTGCCCTTAGATTCCCTCTCTGTTGTTGTAAATCTATAATCTGTGTGAGTTATGCATGTTTCTCCCAGCTCGGGGCATGGGCAGTGATTATTAAGAATTATGCCATGCATATCCTAAAAAAATTCTGATTGTCTGATGGTGGATTGCCCTCTATTATCTAATAGACTTTGCAAATTTAAGAATACTAAAGGCCCTTTTTCTTAACCAATACAAGAATCAATTTAAGGCACTGGCTCTCCAGGAAATGATTGTAGGCATTCGACTCTCTTGATTAGTCTTTGTTTTTGCCTTTAACAGGATTGTCACTCTACTGAGAACTATATGATTGCCACTCTGTTGAATTCTCTCTCAACTTCATTGGCATAGAATACTGGGTTTAATTTGTTTATTTATCGTGTATAGCTACTATGTTTGTGAACTCTGAATCGGGTAAGGCAAACCCTCTTGCAAGGAATATAGAGATGAGACATCTGCCATTTTGCCAATTGCACAGCAGGTGTTTTTCCTACTGTGTGTAGATGTAAGTGCTGGACCAGTGGAATCACCTGGCCTCTTGAAACATGTGTATATTCCCTCAATGAAAATTTCTTAACAAGTGAACTTTCAACTCGGGCATCCTAATAAGACAAGTTTAGCAATCTAGTCCCAAAGCTCGTGCAGCTTAATTTTACTTCTTTTTTTTATCAAATGCATTATCTATTTGTATTTAACTATCCTGAAGTAATTTAACGTTCAAACAGTACTAGATCCTGCAATCTCTACATCGGATTGTTTGTCCCACTGCTGAATTCCTACAAACTTGATGCTGCACATTTGACACTTTTATCGGAGTCTGCAACACAAAAAATGCTGTTCAACCTTGCTAGCCACGACATGAACTGCAATTACGCAAGCTTCGTGCTGCAAATATTTGCACCTGCCCATTAAATGCCGTTTACCTTTAGTTGACTTAAAATTCATCCAGAGCTACTATGTTTCATTTCGAGCAAGCCCTTTTGCAGGATACAGCAAATGAGAATATCAAAATTTTACCATCCGTAGGGCTGGGGTGATTCCTCCTGTGATCATGAGCAATCCCAGTGGACCACTTGACCTCCCACGTTCTGTGCATACTGCATATCCCTTGCTAAAGAATTCCTCTGCAGCTGAGCTTAGAGCTTCTGCGTCCTGACACTTGTGGGTTAAAATTTGAGCCCTTAACCTCACCGTCTCAAAGAAAACAACAGGAAGATGGTGTTCCACTGACATAGACCTCTCCAAAGAACATAACAGAGGGATTCAATTGCCTTGAACTACCAATTCAATCCACGGATAAGAAAACAAAACCAGGGTTAACCTATCAACTATCCCTCTTAGAACCCCAGTTGTGGAATCTCATCAAATTCAGCACTAATTAGAATGCAGCAGAAAATCAAAGGACAGACGGATGGTAAGTAAATGAAGTCAATTTAGTAAACTTACAGTTTTTCGATCCCCATAAACGATATATCGTAAGAAGAAGAGTAGATTAGAGGCACCTAGAATCAAGAAATTCACCAAATTTAAATAATCTGTATATAGTCTAACCATACAACTGATATAAATAAAACGAAAACAATAAAATTAGTTACCTTAGATTGGGAGATGTCAAAGTAGAGTTTAGATGACAAAACACGTTCCCTGCGCTTGGCTTCTTGGTCGGTATTAGCCATTGTAGACTCTGGCATTGATCTGTTAAAAATTGTCTTATTTAATTTGATTGACAAAATACAAGACCGTTTCTGCAGAAGGAACCATAAAACCATTCGTCCATTGCAAACCCTTGTTCAACTGGTTTATCTCTATAGTAAAATTAGTATGTTTCACAGGATATGCTCTTCTGCAGAATATCTTATTGCTCCCTGCGAAGAATTAATAACGAGAGCCGCAAAGATCCTGGCTAGCAATTTAGAGAAATATTAGTTGGTACGAACACAATTTAATTAAAATTTTGTGTAAATAAAATAAATTTGAAATTATAATTTGGTCAATAGATCATTATAATGTGAATTTTTTGGGTAAAAAAATATTTTTTAAAATATTTTCATAATAGCAGTGATTTAGTGAGCAAAGTGAGCATGCTAGAAACTTGGTATGAGCTAGTTAGGAGCACTCTTTTGATTGTATTATTTTGAGCAATGCCTACCATTAATGTCGATTTTTATTAAACTAGCAATCACATTTTAGTATACAATGGACATGTTAAAGAGGTCTTAAAGGTAAATTGTTGGGTCCTTAAGTAAATGATGTGTTACGTTTAATGTAGTTGTCCAATGTAAAAAAATGATACGTTAACTACAACATGCTAATGACTTAAGTTCTTGTTTACAAACACCTAGTAATTTGCTTGTTCTAGGGGACAAAATGCTTGAGTTGAATGGTGTTAAGAAGAGGCACGTAGTCTCCAAGATAGGCCTCAAAATGGTATGAGAGAGCCAAATTATATATGCTCCCATAGTGGAAAGACTTACAAACAAAGTAAAAGACAGTGTAAGACAATTAACAAATGAGAAGATGAGAAGAGTGCAAGAATAGGAGAAGTGCAGCATTATCACTCCTCTCTTCCACCTTGAGCCCATGTAAGTTCCTTGCCATCACTCCCTTCTCAAAATGCTACCCAACTAGGCTCATTACTAAAAATATATATTTATTGCTAGCATCCCCACCTTTCTTCAGTGTGTCTAAACTATATCTCTCCACCACAACACACACTACACTGGAAACCTACCACATTATGGTAGTGTACATATGGACCTTGAAACACATGATGCCTATCATCACAACACCAGCCAAAAATTTTGTGTTGTTTGTCCCAATTATTAATAGCTAACCAAGCATGGCAACCAACCCAACCACATAATACATAAGCAACACAAGGCAATATTAGGAAAAAGTGAGGATGACATGTCTTGTCACCCTATAGAAGATGTTGAGCCACCTATCACCACCATCTTCTAGTGATTAGGATATTGATATCACCAATCAAACATTCTTCCTAAGAAATCTCAATTGTAGAGTCTAAACTGATGTATTGTAAACTTGGTAGAACCTACACAATTCAAAGGTATATCTAGTTGAACAATCCACTCAACATTGTAAAGACTTCATTAAATT